>CM046879.1:25597746-25780902 GCA_025667525.1 Glebionis coronaria | reverse complement strand
TACTTGCGATCCATTACTGCGATCAAGACTAAGATCACTCACCACGATCTAAGCTACGATAGACTTGTTACGATCGTGGTTGCGATCTGTGGCTACGTTCTGGAGTCCGATCGTTCACTACGATCCACGGCTTTGATTGTGGGTGCGATCACTTGGTCACGATAGTCCACTGCGATCCACTTGTTGCAATCGTGGTGGAGTACGATCCAAGAGTACGATCGCTTGACTACGATCCAGAGTATGATCCCGAGTACGATCGTCGGTTGCGATCGTGACTGCGATCTCACCTTTCTTTGATTTGATTTCCTGTCTTTTTTTATTATTATTATTGTTTAATTTCTATTTTCAAATTTTACTTTTCCCGTATTTTTACTTAGTATTATTTTTAAACGAGTTTTGTCTTAGTTTAGTTTAGTTTTACGTATTATTTTTAAACGAGTTTTGTCTTAGTTTAGTTTTAGTTTTACAAAGTGTTTTTCTTTATTTTAAATTTCAAGTTTGCATTTTTTTTATTTTATTGTCAAATTTACTTTTTGTCGAGCTTTAGTTTTTGTCATTAAATTTATTTACTTTTAAAGTTTTAATTTTGCACAATTTACCTTTTAATCAGTTTTAGTTTTAATTACCCGTCATTTACTTTAACGTTTTGCAATTTAATTTCACTACAACGACCAATTTATTTCTTTTCACCAAAGGACGACTAAGTCGCACTTAAACCCTTTTTCAATTCAAAGAGAAACGACATTGTAAAATTTGAGTTATTAAATGGCGCCGCTGCCGGCTCTTTTTGTAAAGATTAACGGTTTTTTGTGAGAGACGCATTGAATTTTGGGATCCGTTCACTCGTGAACGTAATTTTTCTTTCTTAAAAATTTTCAAAAAAAATCCTAAAAATTAAAAATTATCAAAAATACAAAAACATTAAAAAAAACGTATAAAAAGCATTTCTTTATCAAAGTTTTGCACCAAAAAGATTTTATTTTTATATGTGTATATATATTCTCTATTTCTTCGGTATCCTTTTCTTTTTCTTTTGCAGGTGTATGCGTACTAGATCTTCAACTTATTCTGAGCCCGAGACTCGTAAAGATTTAGATATGGCTGGTGTGCACAACAACAATAATCCACCTCACCCTAACATGAATAACAACAACAATGTTCCCCCACCCGACCTTCAAACAATGGATGAGTTGTGTCAACCTACGATGAATGGACGAGGAGGACCGATTGCACTGATGCAAATCACGAATCCAGAGTTTTTGTTGAACCATCAGATGATCCAACAAGTTCAAAACACTTGTCCATTTCGCGGATTGCCGGATGATGATGCCAACAAACACCTCGACAAATTCATTACCGTTACTCAGAGCATGAAGTTTCCCGGTGTTACTATGGATCATCTTCGCCTTCACCTATTTCGACACACCTTATCCCACTATACCAAAAAATGGTTTGATCGTCTTCCGAAGAATTCAATTCATACTTGGGATGAGATGACTCAACGCTTTTTGTCGCGCTATTTTCCACCATCCATGGTCACGAGCCTTCGAAATCAAATTAGTGGATTTACTCAAGAACCCGATGAATCACTTTTTGATGCTTGGGAACGATATAATGTTTTGATCGATCGATGTCAAAACGACAACATGCTCCCCGTTACTTTGATTCATACTTTCTGCAACGGTTTAACTTTTCGTAATCGTGATACGATTAATGCAGCCGTCGGTGGCACATTTATGAAAAGAAGACCCAAGGAGTGTAGAGAGCTTATAGAGAACATGACTACTCATCACAAAACTTGGGATTCATCCGCATATTAAAGATCAACCCCGAGAGTCAATGTTTCTTCTACTTCTTCAAACCCTGATATCACCGAATTGACCCGCGCAATGGTCGAAATGAGCAAGAATATGCAACTTTTGGCTACAAATCAACAACAACAAGTTAAAGTTGTAGCACTTTCTTGTGAGATTTGCAGGGGTCCTCATTCATACACTGATTTTCCTTCTACTCATGACAATCCGAAAAACGTGTATGCAGCTTATGGTAACTATTCAATGGAAAGCCATCAAGCCCGACCCCAAGGTGATCATAACTTGCTAAGTTACCGTTCTAACAAATTTCTTTCACCCGGGTTTTTTCCTCAAAACCACAACCCCAACAACTACAATAGAAGCAACCCAAACCCACCTCGAGCTTCTAATCCTTATCACCCACCAGCTCAACAAGCACCACCCATTAATCATGATTTTAAAGCTTTTAGGAGGACCCAAGGAGAGCAAATCAAGAATCTGCAAAGCCAAATCATCAATTTGAAAGGATATATCACTAAGCAAGGTAATGATATTAGATCTGAGCTTCGACATGATATACAAACCTCTTTTAGCACTCAAACAATTGATTTGAAGAATATGCTGGCTAGTTTCTTACCAACTACTCAACCCTCTACTTCGGGCTCTCTTCCTTCAAATACCGTCACCAACCCAAGAGCGAATGTGAGTGCTATTACTACACGCAGTGGAGCAACCTTAATAGGACCCTCTACCCCACCCCCAGTTACTCCATCTACACCTCCTCCACCACCATTTATCCCTCCTACTCCCACGCCTAGTATTAGTTCTCCATTACCGTCTCCACCTCTTACTGAAGTACCCAAGAAGAACCCTTCACCAACCCCACCTTCCACCTTTAAACCTTCAACACCTCACCTTTTACCTGCTACACCTTCCACCTATAAACCCAATATCCCTTATCCTTCTCACTTACACAAGGGCAAATTGCTCACCAAGGATGACATTCAAGTGTCGAATTATTTGAAGAAGATTTCGGGACTGACCATCACCTTTAGCCTTGTTGAAGCTCTTGCCCAAAATGCCTAAATTATTTAAGATGTTTAAGGAATTGCTTAATAAGAAGGAGAAGATGGCCGGCTTTGTTAATACTCGATTGAATGATAATTGTTTTGCCGTCCTTCTTAAAGAACTTCTGGAGAAACTTAGAGATCCCGGTCGTTTTGTGCTACCATGTACTTTTAACCAAACCTAAGAATTTACTGCCTTAGCCGATCTCAGGGCAAGTATAAATTTGATGCCTTTAAGTGTTTGGAAAAAGTTATCATTACCCGATCTTACTCCAACAAAGATGAATCTTGAGCTTGCAAATCGCACTCTCGCTTACCCTGTTGGTATTACCGAAGATGTGTTCATTAAAGTTGGCACCTTCACTTTTCCGGTCGACTTTGTTGTTGTTGATTATGAAATGGACCCTCGTATTCCGTTAATACTTGGTCGGCCATTCTTGAGAACCGGAAAAGCTTTAGTCGATGTTGCCGAAGGTGATTTAATCTTAAGAGTCGGGAATGATGCACAAGTTTTTAAAATAGGTAAGATCACAACCAAAACCAATGGCAGAGAATCAAAGAATATGATTAATGTGCTTGATGATTTTGTCATCTACAACAATCCTCTTTTCGATACTTGCTATGAAAATCCACTTTTCAAAGATGATGTGGATGATTCTCTTTCCAATTTTGATCCTCCACCAATTTATGATTCTCCACCGATCTATGATGATTAGGATGATGATTCTAGTTTCGATGGGGATGATTATGATAATTTTGTTTCAGAGTATCTAGACATGCCAACTTATGATGATTTTGATGATGATGATACTCTTTCGAGTGATTCTTCACATGATGACCTTGCACCTACTTTTGATGAAGATCCTCCCCCAACAACAATGCTTGATCCTACTTTGGATGACTACTCATTTGAGGAAGATTTTGCTACTTTTCTCAACACTTACTTCCCAAATAAGAGTGATTCTCCTCCTTTGGACTTTGATGATTATGGTCTTTATGCTACTTTGGATATGAAGAAAACCGTTCCAAAGGAGAAGCAGCCGGAAGACACTGATATCCGCAATACTTATGTCTTGACACCTCTCTATCCATCTTCTGAGGATGAGATTGTGCGATTTATGAGCGGATCCTCTTCAAGGTCTACTGAGCCTGAGTGTTATTTTCCCTAAAGGAAAAGGTGTTCGATCCTGGTATTGGAATTTTCAAGCCATCTCAGTATCCATCTGATGAAATAAAAGGAAAGATTTTTGGAACTTATGGAGATATGCTTGCACCTCATCACACTCTCTACCGCCATGCTCAATCTCTGCTTAAGGGAACCTTGCCTACTCTTCTTTGGCTTGCCTTGTTCGCCTTAAGCTTGAGCTACTTGATGGATGAAAACCATGTATTTGATCCCGGTGGATGTGTTTCAAGCTTCTTCCCATGCTAATCAAGGTCGAGTCAGGCTCACAACTCGGTTAACAAAAGCAAGAGCTTCTCGGGAGGCAACCCGCAGTATCTATCCTTTTTCTTTGTTTTTATAATAATTGTAAGGGGAGACCTTAGTATGTGTTTGTTGTTTTCTTTCTTATCATGTGCAGGGATTTGAGCTTTCAAATATCCATTCTTGATGACTTTTGACGACCCGTGATTCCGTGTACCCGTCTTCCCGGTTCTATCGTAAACTCTTTTGATTCTCTACTTTATATTCTTCAATATTGAAATAGGAATCACGTTAGTTGTCTCTTCCTTAGCAAGATTTAAACAACATGCACAATGTCCTAAGTGTAGGGGAGGTTACTTCCACATGCTTAAACATAGAGGAAAATGTTTATATTAAGTGTAGGGGGGACTTCTATCGAAGTTAAGTGGACTTTTCCTTATATATGTCCTCATTTTAACCGAAAAATTGATTTTTCGACATTTTTCAAAATTTTTAATCTATTTTGGCCTTCTAGTGTTTCCTTTGTTATAGTTATTTTCTTTCTTTATTAGAATAAATTTTAATAAAGTGGTTTTAAATTTTCAACCGTTATGAATCTTTTGACTCAACCCGAGTTTACTTATCCAAGTTTACTCTAGCTAGTATCCTTAACGTGTTTAAGTCAAGTTTTGCTAGGCTTTTATATAGGGAACTTTAAAACGCGAAAGTCTTAACTCTTACGGGTTAAGAACAAGAAATTTTCACAAGTTCCTATAATTGATCCTAGAGAGTCGTTTATCAAGGGAACTTTAAAATGCGAATTCTAAACTTGAAAAAGTCTAAGAAGTTGCAAGATCCTATAGATGACTTGAAAACCCGAAACTTGGATTTAGTAGGCTAAGCATCCACGAGTCTCATTCCTTGAGATTTTAAATTGTGGATAACGAGAGATGATAGAGTCAATTATAAGTTTGGTATTCTTTCATGAATTTATGTGAGTTGATTATAAGCTTTTTCTCCCATCGCTTATTAATAAATTTAATTGCAATAAGTAAGGTTGTACGATTTGAAAAGGTTACTTAGCTTCTAGCGCAAGATCGTTTAAAAGTTGCTCGTTATTAATTAGAGTTCATAGCCAAGGCATAACTTATTGAAGCGGGATGCGAAGATTGGCGAGCCCGAAAAGGTCCTAACAAGACATGAGGGCTACATTTTGTTGCTAAAGATCCCAAGTGATGTGAAGAATCATTTATCAAAAATCAATATGAAGGATCGAGACACACGACGAAAAGCAAATACTCCCCTAAAGATCATGGAGAAATCTATCCAAAAAGGCCCTTACAAGGTATGAGGATAAATAGATCCAAGTCCTAAAAGGAGGCGGATCGTTGTATATAAAAATCCCAAATAAAGATTGGAGAAAATTGAAGAAGTGGTGGTCCAAATATGAAGAATCTCTCAAAAAGTTCAAGTGAAGAAATTCCTATTATGAAGAGAAGACCATTATTTCATGAACGTCTCTCAAGATTTGAAGTATGAAGTCAATGCCAAATATCGGTCCGAGAAAGGTCTCAAATCGTGAAGCGAGTTATGCCAAGATATGAACTTTATGAGGTCTCGAGAAGAAGTTTTAAAAGATTTTGTCCTTTAGATAACTATTGATTAAATCGTCCTACTTTATTTTCAGCCTAAATAACTATCAAAATAAGTCAACAATGCATCCTCTTGATCATTTAAGACAACAATAAAATACAAGAGATACACCTAGGAATAAGGGAGTCTAAGTGAATAATTGGGCCACATGAATTTGTGATAGTTTGCTAACTTATAATAACAATGATCTCGTTTTTGAGCTTGGTTTGGGGAACGTGAAACTTGAGGATGATAATCATTCATGACATTCCAAAACCCTAAGGTAAGTTTTTGATCTTTTTACTTGTTTTCTTCCTTTAAATATTTTGTCTCTTTAATAAAGGCCAATGTGGATTGATTGTGATGGAAAATGTAAAACTTTCTTTGTAATTAATACATTGCATGAGGGCATTACAATGGTCAAGTGTAGGGGATTTGATAGGTGTGAAAACACCCATCCTTTGACCACTTAATTATAATAATAACCAAGCCAAAACGTGTATTTTATGTCGTAAATGTCGGAATTATGCGTGGTTTGTGTTTTTATTGTGTTTTAGGACCAAAAGACGAAAAAGGAAGAAAACACGGACTTTCACGGGCTTTTATCGAAGAAAAAGACAAAAGACGAAGTCAAAAGATCAAGAGTGCAAAAAGAACGGAAGTCCAAGGCCTATTCTGAATATTTATCGAAGAAAAGTCTAAAGACGGAAGTTTAATAAAGTTGAAGAACTCAAGTCTAATTAATGAAGAAATTACAAGACAAGTTTAATTAATCACGAGACAAAGTCGAAAAAGTCGAAGAATTTAGAAGACGAAAAGACGAGAAAGAAAGAAAGAAGGAAGCTTCCAACACATGCTAACCTCCTTTCTCCCTATACATAGAGACCTTCATCTCATTTTTATTGTTGTTAGCTAATTTGACAATTTAGCTCTCCACCTTTAATTACTTGCACATTTATTTTCATGTCATTTACTTAATTGTCAATTTAATTTCATTGTCTTGCACTTTAAATTTCTTGCCTTTAATTCCAAGTAAGTCTTTTAATTTTGTTGTTGAATCTTTATTTTCCTTCAATCAAGCTTTTCATTATCATTCTTATTCTACTTTTCTTGTTTTTGATTTGATATTGATTCGGCTTAAGAATTTATTTTCTTGATCTTATTTGCTTATTTGATTAAAAAGTTTACCTTTTTATTCTTATCTAGGATTTTATATGACTTAGGCTTTAAGCTTGACAATGCTTATTGGCTTATTTTGTATTTAGCTTATTGTTTTTTAAGTTTTCTTAAAAGTTTTATCTTTTTAAAGTTTGCTTAAAAAGTTTGCTTATTTTGTGTCTTGAAAGTGTTGGGAATAAATTATAGCCAATCTACTTGAGCGCTAACAAGAGTAAAACAAGCGTTGACAGGAGCAAAACAAACGCTGACAGCTCAAGCGTTGACAAGATAAAGTCAAGCGTTTATACATTGAAGACAAGCACTGATGGGAAGATATACTCTAAGCGTTTATTATATTCTAGATTACTTCTAGTAAAGATAAGAACACCAATGTATTTTCTATATTTATCTTTACCTAGAATAGCTGATACATTGATTATTGTACAAGGCTTCTTATGTCTATAAAAGAAGACCTTTAGATTAATGTTCAATATAAGTTTTCATTCGTTAACTACTTTCATTTTAAGCAAGTTTGATATCATTAATCAAAGTGAAAGTTTGTTTATATCTTGTGTGTTCTTGTTTAAGTGTTAATTCCGCATAACACTTAGATTATTATAAACATATACAAAGGTTTCTCTAAGTGTATTACTTGATCTAATCTCGTATACATAAAGCTAAATCGATCTAAGTTAGGGATCAACAAGTGGTATTAGAGCTTGTTGAGGAACTTTTGATCTTAAAGAACACAAGAACCCTAAAAATCACCAAAACCCTAATTTTCTCAAAAACCCTAACAACATCATGTCAACTTCAGAAATAACCTCTTCCTCACCTTTACCAAACATCAAGATTCCCATTCTTGATGCAACCAACTTTGAATTGTGGAAATTCAACTTTGAGCAATATCTAGGGATCTATGACTACACACTCTGGGAGATCATTGAATATGGAAACACATTCGATAAAGCCCAAAAGATTGCTGATGCTATTTCTCAAAGATCAGTTGTTGCTGGATGTTCTGAAGAAGATAAGAAAGAAAAACTTGAAGATGGTAGAGCTGTGTCTGCTGAAGACATAGCAAAGAAAAGGGTTGACATGAAAACCCTAAATATTCTGAAAGTCTCTTTGGGACAAGAGAACCAGCATAAATACAGAGGTTATGATTCTGCTAATGACCTTTGGGCAGCTCTTGAAGTTGCATATGGTGGCAATGCAGATACCAGGGAAGAAACTAAGGAACAACTCATGCATGAGTATGCTGTTTTCAAAGCTCAACCCAATGAGAAGCTGAGTAGTGTGAGAAGCAGATTGCTTGACATTACAAGCAAATTTTCCTTCAAGGGAAAACAACTTGGTGATGTTGACATTAATGCTACCTTTCTTAAAAGTCTTGGTGAGGCGTGGAAGATTGAGGCAAGATCTATTCTTGCCAATAATACTTACAAAAGTTCCACGTTTGATGACATCTACAACAAACTAAGGCTGTTGGAAGATGAAACTCTTTTAGAGCATGGAAGCAAGTCTACCAACAGTAACATGGCCTTCTTCTCACATAGTGAAGGTCAATTCAATCAGAAGGACTCTTACATGCATCCAGTTACTGGATCATCATGTGTCAGCGCTGGAACAAGTCCTGTCAACGTCTCCTTTTCAGACGCTGACACATTCAAAAGTGACTCACCAAGAGTTAAAACTGCTGGTTTGGATTTGGATACTTTATGTACTTATATTGCTTCTTTGCCCAATGGTTCAGTGATTACATATGAGGACCTTGAGCAGATAAGTGATGAGCATTTGGAAGAGATGGGCATTAAGTAGAACATGGCTCTTGCTAGTATAAGAGCAAACAGGTGGAACAGAAGGTTTAAGAAGAAGATGACCTTCAATGCAAAAGACACAGCTGGATTTGATAAATCCAAAGTTGAATGCTACAACTGTCATCGTATGGGGCACTTCATGAGGGAATGCAGATCTCCTAGAAGATCTGATGCTGGTAAACCCTCAAGTCAAATTGTTAAAGCTCAGGATCCTAAAGCCATGGTTGCAGTTCAAGGATTTGATGGTATGGGATGGGATTGGAGCTATCTGGCTAAGGATGTGGAAGAGGATAAAGCTTTGGTTGCTGAAATTGAAGAAGAAGAGCATGTTGAATATGCTCTCATGGCACACTCCTCCTCTTCATCGGATAATGAGGTATACAATGATGTTTTTTGTAGTAAAGGTTGTAGGTTAAACACTGAGAAACTTAACAAAGAGGTGTTAACATTATTAAGTGATGTGAGTACTGAAAAGTGCAAACTGTCTAATTACCAACTAGCTCTCACTCAAACTGAGAAGACAGTTTCTGAATACAAGAAAATGGAATTTTACTTAAAAGATAAAATAAATATCTTAAAACATGAGTTAAATGCTAGTATGGATATTAGAAACATTATGGAAAGGGTTAATGGTGAGTTACAGGCTAAATTAGATGAAGCCATTAAAAACAAAGATAATGTTGGCCTTAAAATCCAGAGATTTGATAAGGCAACACAAACCCTAGGAGAATGTGTGGGAAAACAAAGGGATCCTAAGGATATGACTGGGATTGGGATGAAAGACTACTATATGGTTCCACCACCAGCTGGTGACTTCTATGGTGTCCAACAAAAGGACCTATCTTGGACTGGTTTGCCAGAACTCCAAGAGGAGGAATTCATTCCCCCACCAAGAGTTGTCACCCCAGTTGAAGAGTATCATCAAAAGTTGACTGACCTGAATGAATGGAAGAAAGCTAACCCTACATTATTTGTTAAGGGTGGCTTGCTATGTGAAAGTCCTAATGAGTCAACTCCCATTAAGGTTACAAACCCAATCACTGGTAAAACTATTGACCTTGGCTCAAACACTATTAGTAAACCTAGCATTAAGTATGCAAAGATGTATAGGAATACTAGGTCACCTAAGAGCCAAATCAGCAATGATGGAACAAGCTTCTTCTCTTCTAGACCTAGGATTGTGTCTAGAAAAGCCTGTTACACTTGTGGTAGCTTTTCACACTTGGCATATAAGTGTGTCAACGCTCCCAAAGCCAGCGTTGATAGGAACACATTCAGCGCTGACAGGAACAAAGTCAACGTTGTTAGGAAGTCAAACGTTGTCAGACCCAAACCTTGTGTGCAGCAAAGTCCACAAGTGATTAGACCTGCCCCATTCTTTACTAGAGGGTCTAACACTCATGGACAAAGACCATTTCAAAAGACAAACACCTGGTCGAATAGGCAATAGGTTTCTGTAGCAAACTCTAGGTTCAACGCTAACAAGGGTAATTTCAGCGTTGACAAGACCAATTCCAACGCTGACAGAAACGTGACCAGACCTAAATATTTGCAACCACAAGGAAAGGGGTCTAAAGCTTCTTCAAACTTGAAATGGAGACCCAAGAAAGATCAAAACCCTAATGATAATGGGATTTCAATGACCTGCAACAGATTTAATTACATTTCAAAGGTCATTACAAAACCTATTGGGGTTAACTGGGTATTTCATCCTAAGAAGGATGAAAATGGGGTTGTTGTTAGAACTAAGTCTGTTCTTATTGAACAACCAGATGAATCCAAGTCTTCTAAGGCTTGGGTTCCCAGAGAAAACTAATTTCTTTTCTTTATGTGCAGGGCATTCAAAAACAGGTAAATGATTATGGATATTGGGACAGTGGATGCTCAAGGCACATGACAGGGAATGAAGACCATCTAACAAACTTCACTCCCATAAAGGATGGTCATAAGGTCTACTTTGGAGGCGGATAGGGTACTATCACGGGCAAAGGAACCCTTCTCACCAAGAACTTGCGTTTTGAAAACGTATTTTTGGTAAAAGAACTTGATTACAATCTTTTTAGTGTATCACAAGTTTGTGATAACAAAAATAAAGTTCTGTTTACAGATACTGAGTGTTTGGTGTTAAGCAAGGATTATAAGATCCCTGATGAGAAATATATTGAGTATAGAACACCTAGGCATAAAGACATATACAATGTGAATCTGAATGGGATTAGAATGAATAACAATATGTCTTGTTTTTATGCTAAAGCTTCAGTAGATGAGAGTAATTTGTGGCACAGGAGACTAGGGCACATAAATTTTAAAAATATAAATAGGCTTGTGAGACTTGGCTTGGTTGATGGTTTTCCTGAGAAGGCCTTCCACAATGACCACTCTTGTGTTGCATGTCTTAAAGGCAAGCAGTACAAAGTCTCATTCAAGTCCAAACAGGTGCATTCTAGTTCTAGACCTCTTCATTTGCTTCACATGGACCTCTTTGGTCCAACCAATATAGAAAGTTTGAATGGTAAGTCATATTGCTTTGTTATCACAGATGACTTTTCCAGGTTTACTTGGAAATTCTTTCTAGCTATGAAGAGTGACACACCTGATATTTTAATTGATTTTATCACTCAGATTGAGAAGAAGTCTGGCAATGAAGTTAAAATGCTTAGGAGTGATAATGGTGGTGAATTTAGGAATAAAAAGTTAGATGATTTCTGTGCCAGGAAAGGAATTACTAGGAAATTTAGTGTTGCCAGAACCCCATAGCAAAATGGGGTTGCTGAGAGGAAAAATAGAACCCTAATTAAAGCAGCCAGAACCATGTTGGCTGATGCTCATTTCCCAATAGCCTTTTGGGCTGAGGCTGTTAATACAGCTTGTTATGTTCAAAATAGAGCATTGGTCAACAAAATTCAGAACAAAACACCTTATGAGTTACTTTGGGGTAGAAAACCTAATATTGGTTTTCTTAGACCTTTTGGTTGTCATGTAGTAGTTTTAGATACTAGTGATGCCTTAGGAAAATTTAGTGCAAAAGGTGATGAAGGCTACTTCATGGGGTATTCAGTGCAGAGCAAGGGATATAGGGTTTATCTTAAAGGGGAAAAACGTATACTTGAAAGAGTACATGTTAGGTTTTTAGAGAATAAACCTAGTGACCCTGAAAGTGGTCCAAATTGGTTGTTTGACTTGGAACCTTTATCTAGAACTTTAAATTATATGCCTGTCACTAATCCAGACATTGTGAAGGTAACTTCAAATGTTGTGGAAGAACAAGTTGTTGATGTTTCAGGTACACAGGTTCATGAAAAGGTTGGATCACAAGTAGAGAAGTCATCTCCTATCCAAGAATATGTTACAATTCCCATTTGGACAGATGCTTTTGCTGCTGCTGCTGGTGGTAAAGATAATGGTGGTCCTCAAGTACCACCAGATACAAACATGCATGGTCCTTCATGCGCTGACAAAGGCAAATCTAGCGCTGACAAGACCAATTCAGACGTTGATGGTTCAGACGTTGACAACAACAGTTCAAGCGTTGTTAGCCCAAGCGCTGACAAACAAAGTTCAGGCGTTGACAACACTTCTGCACATCTTTTCTCCTCCATTTTTGAACAAGGTGAACCTTCCAATATATATGAAGAGGTTCATCCTCATGTTGATGAAAGAGAGTCTGATGAAGAAGATATTGGCAACATGGAGAATGAGGTTGAGGACACCAGACTTTTTGAAGGAGGAGTTCTCACTTCCACTATGAAGAATCACCCTACTTCTCAAATCATTGGTGATATTATGACTCCAGTTCAGACTAGAAGATCTCATCAAGGTCTTGGTGGGTTTATTGCCAATATTCACAAGAAGGTTGATACCCCTCTTGTGTAAGCATGTTTGTTTGCCTGTTTACTGTCACAACAGGAACCCAAGAAAATATTTGATGCTCTCAAAGAACCAAGTTGGGTGGAAGCAATGCAGGATGAGCTTCACCAATTTGCAATTCAGGATGTTTGGGAGCTGGTTGATTGTCCCAGATATGTCAGACCTATAGGGACAAGATGGGTTCTAAGAAACAAGAGAGATGAAAGAGGCATTGTGGTCAGAAACAAGGCAAGGTTAGTGGCTCAGGGATATACACAAGAGGAGGGGATAGACTATGAGGAGGTCTTTACACCAGTTGCAAGGATTGAAGCTATAAGGATCTTTTTATCCTATGCATCCTGCATGGGCTTCACTATCTATCAAATGGATGTCAAGAGTGCCTTCCTCTATGGAACTATTGTTGAGGAGGTATATGTGATGCAACCTCCTAGTTTTGAGGATCCAGAGAATCCAGACAAGGTGTATAGAGTCAAAAAGGCTATGTATGGACTTCATCAAGCCCCTAGAGCATGGTATGGGACTTTGTCTACCTACTTGGTGGACAATGGATTCAAGAGGGGCACCATAGATCAGACACTATTTACAAAGAACAAAGGTAACGATGTGTTGCTTGTTCAGGTCTATGTTGATGACATTATTTTTGGGTCTACTGATCCAAAGATGAGTGAGGATTTCTCCAAGCTTATGACAGACAAATTCAAGATGAGTGCTATGGGGGAGATGAACTTCTTTCTTGGTTTACAAGTTCAGCAGAAAGAAGATGGTATCTTCATCTCCCAGGATAAATATGTGGCTGAGATCTTGAAGAAATTTGGCTTTTCTCCACATGAAAAGAGGGCTACTACTCCTATGGATAGAGAGCACCCTTGGGGAAAGATTGGATATAGGAAAGATGTTGATGTCAGGCACTATAGGTCCATGATTGGATCATTGATGTACCTTACAGCCTCCAGACCAAACATCATGTTTGCTGTGTGTGCTTGTGCACGCCATCAAGTGACTCTCAAAGAATGTCACCTTTATGCTGTGAAGAGGATCTTTAGGTACCTAAGATGCTATCCTAGTCTTGGTTTGTGGTACCCAAAGGATTTACCATTGGAGCTGATTGCATATTCAGATAGTGACTATGGAGGTGATAAATTTGATAGGAAATCTACAACTGGTGGATGTCAGTTTCTTGGGAGCAGGTTGATATCTTGGCAATGCAAGAAACAAATAGTGGTGGCTAATTCTACAACTGAAGCTGAGTATGTGGCTGCAGCTGCTTGTTGTGGACAAGTTTT
This sequence comes from Glebionis coronaria, assembly GCA_025667525.1. Lineage (NCBI taxonomy): Eukaryota > Viridiplantae > Streptophyta > Magnoliopsida > Asterales > Asteraceae > Glebionis > Glebionis coronaria. The sequence goes on along the minus strand of CM046879.1, from coordinate 25,766,877 downwards.
GTGGATTCAGAACCAGCTGTTGGACTATGGGTATAATTTCATGCATACCAAGATATTTTTTGACAATAACAACACTTTATGCATCATTAAGAATCCTGTACATTATTCTAAAACTAAACACATAGAAATTAGACACCATTTTATAAGAGATTGTTTTGAAAAAGGTTTAATACAACCAGATAGGGTTGACACTGAGGAGAATGTGTCAGATTTACTAACTTAACCTTTTGATGCTGGGAGGTTTCAATACTTGGTAACAAGTATTGGAATGATCAATCTCACATAATATGTGTTTTGGAGTCTTTTTGTAAAAGTATGTACAGGATGATGCATTGTTATTAGTCTTATTGATGATTTAGATTTTCCACTTTCTTTTTCTAACACTAACAAAGGTTGCTTGAACGCTGATAAGTGTTTTTGTAACGTTGTCAGCAATATAATTGTGTAACGCTGACAAAGCTTCCCTTAACGCTGTCATGTGTTATCGGGGCGTTGTCAGCAAAAATGTTAGTTTTGTGGTTTTCAATCTAAATGTGCAGGTGATGCTAGCAGTATACCATTGGATACAGAGTTGCTTATGGATCAATGGAGAAGCATTTGGGCATGTTTTTGTTTATGGATGCTGGTTTGAATTTTTAATTCCTATCTTGACATAAATTTTTATGTTCATGCAAGTTTTTAGCAACTTATGTATCATAGTTTAAGGGGAGGTTTTAGGAACCTTTAGGATGTTTGGGTATCCATATGATACTCTTATCACAATTCTAGATTGTGTCCACAGGTGAGTATGAGTTAGTTTTACTAAATCATGAGGCACTGTAGCATGCAAAGTTGATATACCAAGACATTTTTGGCCTAGAATTGATTGTGGTCTGATGGGAGACTTGGGAATAGTTTTGTTATGGAATTTACCTGGGAGTAACAAGGAATTTTATAAGGTAACTTGGTTGTTAAGAGTTTTGGTTAGCAAGGAACACTAGAGGACTGTTATGTCTATCTTGCATAAGCAAGTGTGCACAACTGGACAGTGCTTGCCGCCCTATAATAATTATCAACTTTTTGGTTATCTTCTCTAGGATAAATTACTTTGTTAAGGTCATTTTTCATTTTTAAACATTTTTATTTTTGGACGCTGACAAGTATTTTCCCAAGCGTTGTTGTGACCAATTTAGACGCTGACATGGCTATAGGCAAACGTTGACAAGAATATAGCCGTTGGGCGTTGATAGGTTATTTTTGACCGTTGACACTCAATGGGACCTACCCAGTTGTTACTTTTTGACATATTTTTAGGCCGTAATTTTGGGGGTTGATAACTTTCATTTAATGCATGAGATAAACTTATTATTTTTCAATATTTTCATGATTGCATTTTGAAAATTCTTGCCTATTTTTGGGCCAATCACATGCATTTTCTTCTCTTATAAATTTGGCTCCTATTTTTTTAAACAGGGTACCTATAATTCTTGTCTAACACAATTTTCTCTTATCAACTTCATCTTCATCAATCATTTTAACAGCTTTTAACAATGGCACCAAAGTTTAATCAATCAGAATTGGAATTGGGGTTCAGAAGTCAACACAACATGATCGCGTATCTTGAAGCTGATGATACTTTGTTTCCCCAATACACACAAATGGTGGCGTATTTGAACGCATCCCCCATATAAGGTATGCTCTTTCTCACGCACCACTCATTCCTGTCACACATATTAAACAGTTTTGGAACACTGTTAGTTCCTCAACAGTTAATAGAGTGACTACATTAACTTCTATTGTTCATGGAAGACCTTGGGTGGTTACTGAGGCTTTGGTACGCCAAGCCTTGCATCTTGATAATGCTGATGGTATAACCACCCTTCCCACTAGTGAAATAGAACAAGGACTAAGGGCTTTGGGTTATCCTTTTCCTGATGAAGGAACTTTAAATAAATATCATAAATAGGAGTTTCCCCCAGCCTGGAAGTACCTCATACATGTCCTCCTACAATGTTTGAGTCCCAAATGTACTGCACACAATGAGATCAATAGATCTATTACCAGTGCTATTGTGTGCATTGCAACTGGGCAAAAATTTAATTATTCTAAAATGATTTTTGAGGGCATGTGTAAAAATAAGGGGAACAAAATGACTTTAGCTTATCCCTGATTTTTACAAATGGTTTTTGATGTTCAAGGATACAACACAAGGGATCATAATGATTTTTATGAGATCCCTGTGCAAAAGAAAGCAATTTTTATGAAGATGAACTCACCCCCACATCGTGACCTACCTTTAACCCAAGCTATGCTTGCTGTCATTGCAGCAGCACAACCCCAACCAGACCCTCAACCCCAAATTGACCCAATACCAGAACCATTACCTTCACCTGAACATATGCAAATTGACCAAGAACCCTTCGACACTGAAACGTTAAATGTTGGTGTTGATGTGCCTATTTCCAACATTGACACACAACCTTCACAAACCCAAACACCCCTTAACCAACCCACATCCACCCATTCCAATTCATCTTCTACACCCCCTGAATATAGGTTGATTAAACGCCAAAGGACTACTGGAGTGTTCTCCTCTGGTGGTCCTAGCCATGTCGTAGAGAGAACCACCACCACAAGTGTGGCTGGTGCTATGGATGAGGCTGGGACTATTGGTTCTGGCTTAGATGCTGGCCAAGGCAGTCCCACCATCATTAAGTCCTCATCCATGCCCAATGAATCTGACTTGGGAGGTCAAATACCCATTTTAGAAGAGGGCAGATTGGAACCAATGACCCTAATGGAATTGACGGAAGTCTGCATGAGCTTGCAAAAGCAAAATGCAGACTTGGTACAAGTTGTCAGCACACAAGGCCTTAAACTCAAGCAATTGAGGGAGAGGATTGTTATTTTGGAGACTGCTAGTGCAAGGAGAGGGATGGAGGAATCTTCCAAAGGGGAGGAAGATCAAATAAATGTGAGTGACAAGGGCAGCCATGATGGTCAATCTTTGGATGTTGCTGAGGCCCTAACAAGTTTGAAGAAACAGACAGGTTTTGATACATCCTTAGTCTCTCCTACAAACTTAGATTTATCATTTACAGCCATGTTGGAGGAAATTGCAAAAGGCGCTGAGGAAGGAACTTTGGGCGTTTACAAGGAGAAGTTGAACGCTGACATAAGTATTTTGGGCGCTGACACAGCAAAGTTGGGCGTTGACAGACCTGCACATGAGGGTGATGTATCCCAGTCATCATCCATCATCAAGAAGGTTTCTTCACAGGTATCACCATCTACCTTACCAACAATTGATCCATTAGATAAGGGTAAGGGTATTATGGTAGAAGAGGTTGTTCCAAAGAATACAGCTCAAATTGAGTTTGATAGAAGGTTGGCTGCACAAATCATGGAACCAGATAGAAAGGAGGTGAAAGAGTCACCATTTGTTGTCACTTCCGAAGAGAAAGAAGGAAGTGATGAAGCTAGCTCAGACTCAAGTGTTATGATCATAGAACAGCCAGAAAGACTTGAGTATGGAGATGAGTTGGCCAAGGAGAAATTGAGAGAGTTGAAATTGCAGGTTGACTTTGATATGCCAGAGGTGGTTCAAATGTATCATGCTTGGGAAGAAAGATGTATGGAGAATCCACACTTGACCATTTCAGATCAGATATGGGGTTTGGAGATTCTCCTCAGAGTACAAAAAGATTGCCAGGTTATTTTGAAACACAAGGCAAGCAATATTCTCTCAGAGTTGAAAAGGAATAGAAGGGAGTTATACTGCATGTTGCTCAGATGTCATGGAGTAGGATTGACTTATCAGAAATTGAGGGCATTGACATTTGATGAGTTGGAATGCAAAGCTTATCCCATCTGGGTTAGAGTGCAGGAAGCAAACACTCTAAGACTTCTTTCTGATGAAAGAAAAGAAGAACTTGTAGAAGAAATGGAGCTCAAGAAGGCAATGTTTGTTCCCAGACCAGTGAAAAAAGGGAGTTCCTCTTGAGTTTCCCAAAGATATGGATCCATTATATCCAAGTGAAGCTGTCATAAGAAAGAGCCTCAAGCTCTCACCATTAGAAGCTTCAGATATGGTACAAGTGTTACCACTAGATTCCAGAAATCCAATTGTGAGCTATGAAGAAGATGAATGTGGATTTTGGAAGATTGGCAGGTATGGCAAAGAGGTTCACACTTTTACCACCCTTATATCTTCGTTTGCAAGTTTTGACAGAGAAGACTTGGTAGACCTATGGAGGTTATTAGAGGCCAAGTATGAGGCTGAAGCACCAACTTCATCTAATGGAATAAAACTGTGGTCCACATTCAAGAGAATTTGTGGACCAAAAGATGAGGATCCTGCTATTTGGAAGGATCTTGAAGATGACCTCAGTGGTCTTCAATGGAGATTGTATTCAGCTGCTGGTGTATATTATTTGAGTTCTACAAAGTTTGCTGAGTATCTACTTGTGGATGGTCAATATTTCATATCCAAGGATATCTTGGGGAAGATGAAGAACACTCAGATGTAAATTGATTATTCAAGTGATGTGGCAAAAGACTTGATCAGATTTATTTATTACCAATATGAGAAGGTTTGTAAGATTCCTCCTAGTCCTTAATGTTTATTCAGAAACTTGATCATAAGATTGAATATCAAGTTTAGGGGAGGATTGTTGGGAATAAATTATAGCCAATCTACTTGAGCGCTGACAAGAGTAAAACAAGCGTTGACAGGAGAAAAACAAACGCTGACAGCTCAAGCGTTGACAAGATAAAGTCAAGCGTTGACACATTGAAGACAAGCACTGATGGGAAGATATACTCTACGCGTTTATTGTATTCTAGATTACTTCTAGTAAACATAGGAACAACAATGTATTTTCTATATTTATCTTTACCTAGAATAGCTGATACGTAGATTATTGTACAAGGCTTCTTATGTCTATAAAAGAAGACCTTTAGGTTAATGTTCAATATAATTTTTCATTCGTAAACTACTTTCATTGTAAGCAAGTTTGATATCATTAATCAAAGTTAAAGTTTGTTTATATCTTGTGTGTTCTTGTTTAAGTGTTAATTCCGCATAACACTTAGATTATTATAAACATATACAAAGGTTTCTATAAGTGTATTACTTGATCTAATCTCGTATACATAAAGCTAAATCGATCTAAGTTAGGGATCAACAGAAAGTCTTTAAATTTGTGCTTATTTAATTTTACTTATTATTGTTTTATTTAAGTTTTTGTTATTTGCTTATTGTCAAAGTGCTTATTCATCTTGCTTATTTGTGCTTATTTATTTTTGCTTATTCTGTTTTTGAATCCATCGTAACAGTTATTTACCTAATCCGATCGAGTAAGTGTGATCGCATAAACCCCTAGGGTTTCTACTTGCTATCCATTACTGCGATCAAGACTAAGATCACTCACCACGATCTAAGCTAAGATCGACTTGTTACGATCATGGTTGCGATCTGTGGCTACGAACTGGAGTCCGATCGTTCACTACGATCCAAGGCTTCGATTGTGGGTGCGATCACTTGGTCACGATAGTCCACTGGGATCCACTTGTTGCGATCGTGGTGGAGTACGATCCAAGAGTACGATCGCTTGACTACGATCCAGAGTACGATCGCCGGTTGCGATCGTGACTGCGATATCACCTTTCTTTGATTTTATTTCCTGTCTTTTTTTTATTATTATTATTGTTTCATTTTTATTTTCAAATTTTACCTTTCCTGCATTTTTACTTAGTATTATTTTTAAACGAGTTTTGTCTTAGTTTAGTTTAGTTTTACGTATTATTTTTAAAGGAGTTTTGTCTTAGTTTACTTTTAGTTTTACAGAGTGTTTTTCTTTATTTTAGATTTCAAGTTTGCATTTTTTTTATTTTATTGTCAAATTTACTTTTTGTCGAGCTTTAATTTTTGTCACTAAATTTATTTACTTTTAAAGTTTTAATTTTGCACAATTTAACTTTTAATCAGTTTTAGTTTTAATTACCCGTCATTTACTTTAACGTTTTGCAATTTAATTTCACTACAACGACCAATCTATTTCTTTTCACCAAAAGACGACTGAGTCGCACTTAAACCCTTATTCAATTCGAAGAGAAACGACATAGTAAAATTTGAGTTATTAACCACAAGAAAAACTTATGAATTTTGCAACACTTCTAAAAATAATCCTTATAGCTACCAGTTACGTTTAGCGTTGGATTATTCCACAAAAATGCACTAGATTCACGACAATTTCCTGGTATCTCAGGTCCGAGGATAACTATTTTATGATTTACTTGATGAAAAAGATCCACAAAGTAAAATCATATATTTAGGATTAGTCCAATATTCAATTGATCGAATATCATCCTAAATTGATCAATATACTTTCAAGTATACTCTATCATAATTTCGACTTGTCTTAATTTAATAATACTCCCATATTATTAATCGACAACGGGCATTTAGAATACAAAATTATTCTTGGATTAAAACATATAAAATAGGACACAAAATTAAATAACAAGAATAAACATAACCCAAACTTTATCTCATTAAATAATAATGTCTTAACATCCTTTATCCAAATACTAATCACAGACTTGCATGAAATCACTAGCTAATTGAATCCCAATTGCTTTGGCATGCTTAACGACCTTCGGTCTAGGCAAAGTCTTAGTAAAAGGATTAGCTACGTTATCATCTGTGTGAACTTTTATTAATTTGATTTCACGAGCTTCCACTTGTTCTCGGACGTAGTGATGTCTACACTTAAAGTGTCTGGTAGCTTTCATGACTCCAGAATCATCGGCGAATATAATTGCAGCAGAAATGTCACATTATATATCAATTGGCTCTTTGATTGAAGGCATCACTCCAATATCTCCAATAAACTTCCTAATCCAAACAACTTCCATTGCAGCTTCTACAACAGACATGTACTCACATTGTGTCTCATGCATTACAATACTTGTTTGCTTCTTGTTCTTCCAGTTAACTGCTCCTCCATTGATAACAAACATGTAACCCGTCTGAGACTTCGTATCGTCTTTATCACATTGCCAGAACGCATCAAAGAAGCCTGTTACATTCAGTTCTGTGTCTAGTATCCCTCCAAATACCAAAAACATATCTTTCATACTCCTCAAATACTTTAGAATATGTTTAACAGCAGTCCAGTGGAGCTTCTCTGGATTCTGTTGGTAACGTGTCACACCCCCACCATGGCAGAATATGGGGAGCGATGTATGGATATCATCACAATAAAATGGTGTCTCAATAGGGTAATACTAGATGCAAAATAAATGTCATAAATGGCGACACAAATGTCGTGACAATATCTCAACCAAAATGCAAGAGTCTAGGTAAGTAGATAAAATTCCTACCTCTTACCAAAGACAAACCTCAAACATGTAGGTGTCTAACAGTATCGCTTAACTAAATGACATTAGAAAATCTAAGAGGAAAAGGATTCCTCCTAATGCATCTTAGAAGCCTCTAAACTCTAGCCACATCTATCATCATCCTTCTCAACTACCTCACCTGAAAATGACACTAAAATCTGTCAACATAAAGTTGGTGAGAACATAGGTTTAAGCTATCTAAAACATCATAAGAAAACTTGACATCCACTGTAAATAAGTTGAAGAAAAAAAGTTAAAGCAATGGATTATAATGTGACAATCATATTACACACAACTAAAAACAAAACACACAGTATAAACCAATTACATCTACAAAGTAAGAACAATACATTACACCTATCCGAATCTTTCTCACATCCGTGTGGAGATGAACCATATCCCCGTCTAGATATCTTGTCTCCGAGAAGACGATGCACAAGTACTCAGAATACAAGTACTCAAAACGCATGTCAAAACACATAATAGTACATATAACGTAACACATAAGTAAGCATATCACATAATAACACATTTATGTCCACGCATTTCAAAACATATTATCAAAACATTTAAAATTATTACAAGTGTCATCTCCATCCCATACTGGAAAAACATGTGAAAACTTAGTAAAAATGGTACTATGAACTCACCTAATAAAGCTCTCCAAGTTCCCGCACACTAGCAAAATCTAACATAACAATACATACAATCAAGATATGAACCAGTAAACTAAAATAGCTCATCAACCTATGATGGATGTCTAACTCTCTTCTATATTTTAACCTCATTAATATACTACAAGTATCCCATTACACCACTCTATAAACCCCATAACTTAGTTATGTTTATAACTTATCCCGTACTCATTTTACCCAAAATAGTCTCGATTTTCATACCCCAAACTATGGGTCGAAACCCCCCTTAAAAACATAACATTCTCTGTAAAAGAAACCTTGTGCCCTTACATGTGTAATCTAACTCTCACAATTTTCAGCAACCTTAAAGGTAATATTAAGGCCCCGATATATATATATATATATATATATATATATATATATATATATATATATATATACTTTTACCTATCCAGAGTTTACCAATTTCGAACATATGTAAATTTTGTTATGATCAGAGGGTCTTAACCTATTCCATTTCCTTAGCCCTCCACCAGATATTTTATTTAATATATAAACTAAGTCACACGTTAATTACAAGGTCCAATTATAAATATAAGTACCTTAACTCAAAACATTAATTGTAAATCGGCTGATCCAAAAACTGTTTTGACCTACGACTGTTGTAACCTACTTTTGACCCACTTCCCTACCTCCAATCTAGTTCTCGTTTCTTGAGTTCAAAATATAACTCAATTAAATATCTAGGACGCCAAGATCGCAATCTAAAAGCTTACCAAACACAAGATATGATCAAAACAAATGACCTAAAATTATGCCCAGTTTTTAAAAATGAATTTAACACAACTAGCCTAATTAACTACCACATCTTGTATACTTATTAACCCTAATTAATATAAATATTTTTATACCAATAAAATACAGAATATAAAATTAACCTAACCCTAGATCCATCATCTGTTGATAAAGAATGATTAAATAACAATTTAATTAGAAAGATGAACAAGTGTTTTTACCTTAGATTTAATGGAAGACAAAAACTATGGAAAACCCTAAAAACCTTGTAAGACCGTCGCCTCTTTTTTTCTCCAGGGAAAATATGAGTGTTTTTGGTTTATTAAAATCCCTATATATTTTACTAAACAAGTCATAGCCAAACCCAAGTACTTGTTTCCTTTTTCCCCTTTTTCTTTTCTTGCGTCGACCCAAACCGACCCCTTTATTGTATTTTTTATATTTTTATTTTTATTATTAATTAATGTGTTAATAATATTACCTTAATTTACCTTAATTTATTTCAGCTCCTAAAGTCTCCAAAACCTCAAAACCGTAAAACTAGTCAATTTTACGCGTTTACCGTAAAAGACATTAAACACATGATTTTATTAGAACTCTTAAAATAAGTTATTAACTAAATAACTAAGTCCAAAATAACTCAAAACTAATCCGTAAACTATTTCCGATACTAAATCCTTAATCTGAGACCTCTAAACACTAAACCACATATCGTAAATACACAATTTACTATAATACATATACGTACACATAAAATCTTAAAATAACAACATATTCTATCATGGTTACATCCAAGTGAACCAATGAGAAAAAACTAACCCCATCGTAACATCGTATAATGTAGTACACACTACATAAACGATGAGAAACTTCAAATCAAAGGCTCAAATATAAAAATATAGCACGTAAATGCACACAAAGCACATAATCAATGACAAACATTCAAAAGTGACAAATCCCAAAATTTAGGGTTGTCACATCACTCCCTCCTAATATAAATCCCGTCCTAAGATTTACTCCCTAGGCTAAATAACTAAATCTCGCATTCACATAAAACTTCCTCTACTTCTCCCTTTTTCCCAAACCGCATCACCCCTTTCCATGGTGAAACGTTTAGCATAACTTGTCCCCAACACCAAACTCCAAAGGTTTACGCCTCTTGTCAGCATAGCTTTCTTGTCTGTCTCTTGTTGTCTTCCATATCTCCTATTGATAGTCCAAGCCACGCCACATAGATGTTGACGCGTTCTCTGCTTTTTACAACTCAATTCGTGCAACTAACATCTTTCATCTAACCCATCTTACCACATCATCCATATAGCCTAAGTTTTTCTCAGCTTCACTTCCTTCCTCTTATTCCATGTCTCATTAACTATGTTTGTCTTTCCTAGATGATACTTAGCCTTGCAATATTCGTCACCACTTAACTCTATCCATCATCTATGCCTAATGTCCAATCAAGAAGATTGAATGTGTGTTGGGGACGTTCATGATCTGTGTAAATCATTCTCTGCGCCTTGTACACCAAACGCCTCCAATATTCTAGGTAGATCTAGCAACCTAACTCCACTATCCAAGTCTCATATACTTCTACTAAACCTTTAGTTCATGCAACATATAATCAATCGTCTTTCTTTGTCGTCCTTGCATGCATCCTAATCATTGATCCACGTATCTCATCCTTTGCGAAGCCGCCTAGTCCTTCTGGTAATGCCAAAATCGGCTCATTACCCACTCTAGTTCTCTAGCATCCAAAACGCTTCCTCATCTTGTTCTGCTTCAACATTGTTGGTTCCATCTAAATACTATTTTAAAATGGACACGTGAGATAGAACTCGAAGGATACACTACAACGATGGTTAAATATCTAAAGAGAAACGAGCTAGCAAACCCTTCTAAGAACACAATCAATAATTGTAAGGGAATCATACATATATAGGCATAGGCATGCATACACTCAAATCCATCCAACATATACTATAAAAACATGTATTAACCCTCTTTCATGCAATCACTCTCAGGAATCTATTGATGTTGTGGTACTTGTATAACTATGTTGGCCACCATACTTATACGAGTCCCTTTTCCCCAATGCTCTCCCTCCTATGATGACACATATAAGAACTAATATTACACATAACACATCAAATCCATCACATAAATCCAATAACTCATATTAGCACATAACCACAACATAAAATAAGGTCCAAAATTACATGTATTAAAATAACATAGCCAATGCATGAAACACATAAACTCGTAATCCAACTTAACCAGCATAGACAAAATTCAAAATGTATAAGGAAACATGAAAATATAATCAACCAAAATCCAACAATGACTAGTGTGGACGACTATGGTTCAACCCGCACTAGTCAAAACTCGAAAGGAAAATATACATGCGACTAAGTATGGACGACTACGGTTCAATCCATAATAGTCTAAAATTCGATAAGAAAACAAATTAATATGAATCGACAATATCCAGAAAAATATCAATCAATATCATAAAAGTAGATCATATACAAAAAACGGAAATTAGCATTTAATCACATCATATACAATAATGCACATGTACTCCTATGACACCAATATGCAGGGACCCTTAAGCTATGTCATAAATGGAGACACAAATGTCGTGAGAATATCTTAACCAAAATGCAGGAGTCTATGTAAGTAGATAAAAGACCTACCTCTTACCAAAGCCAAACAAATAACAAACATTAAACATGTAGGTGTATAACAGTATCACTTAACCAAATGACAAAAGAAAATATAAGAGGAAAGTGATTCCTCCTAATGCATCCTAGCAACCTCTAAACTCTAGCCACTTCTAACATCATCCTTCTCAACTACCTCACTGAAAATGACATTAAAATCTGTCAACATAAAATTGGTGAGAACATAGGTTTAAGCTATCTAAAACATCATAAGAAAACTTGACATCCGCTGCGAATAAGTTGAAGAAAACAAGTTAAAGCAATGGATCATAATGTGACAATCATGTTACACACAATTACAAACAAAACACACAATATAAACCAATTACATCTACAAAATAAGAACAATACACTATCCGGATGTTTCTCACAACCGGTGTGGAGATGAACCATATCCCCGTTAAGGTATCTTGTCTCCTAGAAGATGATGCACAAGTACTCAAAACACAAGTACTCAGAACGCATGTCAGAACACATAATAGTACATAACATAACACATAAGTAAGCATATCACATAATAACACATTTATGTCCACGCATTTGAAAACATATTATCAAAACATTTTAAAAACATTACAAGTGTCATCTCCATCTCATACTGTAAAAACATTTAAAAACTTAATGGAAATGTGTAACACCCCATTTTGATAAATGGAATGTCACACGTGATTATGGCGTGTCATCAAAGCATACAAGGATAATGTATAAAACATCACATGACCATAAAGGAAATACCGGAATCGAACATCTGTACCCCAAAAGTAGAACTCATCACACACAAACATAAGTATTATAAATGAAAGGACTAAACAATGTCCATGGAAATGAGTATCAAAGTATAAACAAATTCATAAAGTAAAGAAGGCTAGGAAGCTTCCAATCCATATGCACGCACTCTTAAAGTCTACGAGCGTCCCTGAGTACCTGCCGTTTTGGGAACATGAAAAGGAAAACGGCTGAGCATAACGCTCAGTGCACAGATATACAAGTAAAGCATGAATAATGTAAGCATGTAAGCATGAAGCAGTGGAAAAGACTAAGTTCTGGATAACCTTGTTATATCTTAGTAAAGTTGGTTTTATAGTTTGAAAAGCCTTATGTTTATCTTGTAAAAACTGTTTAACATGTTTACCGTTAGCCAATATAGGTCATGAATTATCAACGTGCATGAATACTTGGAGGGGTGACCCCGTCATGCAAATTAGAGGGGCTGCCTCTAATTTAATATACTGGTTTGGGTAGGAGGGAACAGCTCCTAGTGAAGGATGCAAGGCACACACCACATTCACACTGAATAAACTGCTGAAAACATGTAAACTAGGATGCACCCATACGCCCCACCTGAAAATAATAATATGGCCAAAAGCTGAAAGGGATGCCACGAGCTATCACTCTTCCGTGGTGAAGTTATAACACTAGTGCTTCTAGTGTTATGGTTATGGTACCTCCATAACTAGGTGAAACTGGTCATGCATGTATATGGTTTTAGGTATTCTAATTAAACATAAGCAATTCAAAAACATATAAAACATATACTAGGGAAAACAGTTGGCTGCATACGGGGAATCCTAATAAGGAAGAATGTCCATACTTAAAGGACGGAGAATCCGTACCTTGCGTCCAGTGAACGAAGAAGACGAACGGAAGAGAGTCCTACTTCGGTATCACTAATTCTACATAAATACATACGTGTATAAGTATCTGATTACTAAGTACGTAACTAGTTTTATATCATGTCTTAGTTTGTTTTATATGGTCATGTCATGTTTTACTGATTAAAGCTTAATAATGTGTTTATCATGTATTCTGTTTAAGTATTTCTTGTATTTCTTGCATTATTATACTTGTTGTGTAATAATAAGTAACTTTCTAAAAATAGCAGGTTTCCAAAAATAGAAAGGTTCCAAAAATAAAAAGTTTCCAAAAATAGAAAGTTTCCAAAAAAAGAAAGTTTCCAAAAATAGATTTACTGCTTAAAATAGATAAGTTTCTAAAAATAGAAAGTTTCCATAGATAGATTAGCTGCCTTAATTAAATAAGTTTCAAAAAATAGAAAGTTTCCATAAATAGAAACAAGCTGGATTATTAAGCTAATTTTATAAGCTTAAGTGTTTACTCAAAAATAGTCTAAGTCATTTAATTAAATAGTATAGTTTATTAATTATTTCATGTGAATTAAATAAACTATAGGTTAAAGTATTTAATTAAATATAACATGGTTTAATTAAATAAAGGCAAAAAAAATACTTAGGTTAAAAAATCTATTATTACATATTAATAATATAACCTAAGTCATGTAAATTAATTAATTATAAGTTATGATTTTAATAATTAATTAATTATATAGTCTAAATTAAATGGAAATTACTTAGGTTAAAATTCATGTAATAATAATAAAATTGATAACCTAAGTCATGTATAAATTAAATTAATTATGTACATGTTTTAATTAATTTAATTTAATTCTTGTAAAAATATAAACTCGTAAAAATAATTAACCTTGTAAAAAAACAACCCATGAACCGAACCGTGTTTTAAACATATCGTGAATCATATTTATGAACCCCGTGAACCGGACCCATGAACCGGTCACAAACGCACCCTTGGTCAAACTAGCCCCGGCTAGCCAAAAGTTACCACTGGCTAGCCGGTGATTAGCCTTGCTGTCGCGGCTAGGGTTCCCCCTGCTTGCCTTATTTAGCCACTGGCATAAGCCGGTGGTGGTTTCTTTGTTTAAGCCGAGACCCACCCGAGCCAAGGCATACCCCGACCAAGGTCGGGGTCCCTTTGGTTCCTGCTGTCGAGACACAAAACCACCACACCGAAACCTTGAGTTCTCGATGGTGCGAATCAAAAACAAACCGAGACCCCCTTGGGGCTCGGTTCATGCGTCGGCCAACAAACAAACACCCCTTAAACCCTTAATTAATTTACCCCATGATTAATTAACATATGTTTAATAACTTGTTATTAAAACATTCATGATTTCATGTGATTTATAAATCAAAATCAATAAAAAGAAAAGAGGTTTAGGGTTTATACCAATCACGTGAATCAAGGAGGATGAACACACTAACAATCCTTGCAATAATCAAACACCAAAAATCAACCAAACACACCCTTGGTGTGTGTAATACCCGGCGGCCAAGAAAAAAGAGAAGAATGAGAAAAGGATTTTAGGATTTCTTGTTTTTTTCTAACTTTTGTTGTTATGAAAATAAGTTTTCTCCTAATTTCATCTTCAGTAAATTTTGCATGGGCTTGGCCCATGTTTCTTGTTGTAGCCGCGGGTAAGGGGCCCACAAGGGGTAACCTGAATGTTTTCCGTGTCTAAATAATAAGTGTGTTCTCGTGTTCGTGTTTTACGTGATTTAATAGTTATCGTTCGTGTCATATTATATTTATTCGTGATCGTAATAAATATACATACATACGTAATATTAAGCTCGTGATTATTTACGTTCATGATTTCATGTTCGTATGTTCGTGATTATAACTATTATTGAAATAATTATCGTGTGTTAATACGTAATAAATACTTATCGTGTTATAACACGTACGTAATACTTGTAATTCTTGTTCGTGAAACGTAAACATGCTATAAAAGGAAAGTTCTAATCATGTACATACGATCGTAAGTGTACTATTCATGGTAAAAGCATGCGGGTTTTACAACTCTTCCCCCCTAAAAAGAATAATTCGTCCTCGAATTATAGATAAAGTAAACAGGAAAAGAAGAACATACCCGAATTCAAAATATAAAATGAGGGTAAGAAGCCCGGATAGACTCCTCTGTTTCCGAAGTGGCTTCCCGCTCGGTATGATCCCTCCAAAGAATTTTGACGAATGGAATCGTCTTCCTTCTCATGACTCGTTCTTGTCTGTCAAGAACTCGTTCGGGTTCTTCTATGAAAGTGAGATCTTCGTGAATCTGTTCCTGTAGATACTGAACCATGTGAAGGGGATGATACTGGTACCCTCTGAGTAAGGACACATGGAAAACATCGTGAACATGAGAATGCTGTGGAGGTAACGCTAAACGGTAAGATGCTTCACCGACTTGTTCAATGACATCAAACGGTCCAATAAATCAAGGACTGAGCTTCCCTTTTATTCCAAAACGTCTAACACCACGTGCCGGCGAAACCTTAAGAAAAACGTGATCTCCTACGCTAAAATGTAAGTCCCTATGATGCTTATCTACATAACTCTTCTGACGTGACCATGCTTCTTTCAGTTTCTGCTTAGCTACTGCGACCTTCTCATTAGTCGGTTCTATCATTTCTGGTCCTTCAAGTGTTCGCTCACCAACCTGATCCTAGCTGATTGGGGCGCAACATTTTCTGCCATATAACATCTCGAAAGGAGCACACTTGATACTTGCGTGCCAACTGTTGTTGTATGCAAACTCCACCAAACAGATATAATCGTCCCAATCACCCGTCCATTCCAATACACATGACCTCAACATGTCTTCCAATGTCTGAATCGTTCGCTCTGACTGCCCGTCTGTTTGAGGATGAAAAGCCGTGCTAATCTTAAGTTGTGTACCCCAAGCTTTCTGTAGACTTTTCCAGAATCGCGAAGTGAAACAAGGATCTCTGTCTGAGACGATGCTGGATGGAGCACCGTGAAGTCTCATGATCTCCCTTCTACAACTATCGGCGTGTTTACTGACCGAATATTCCTTGCAGATCGGTAAGAAATAAGCTGATTTGGTAAGTCGATCAACGATAACCCAAATTGCATCGTGCTTCTTCTTCATCGGTGGAAGACCAGTAACAAATCCATGGTGATTTTGTCCCACTTCCACTCTGGAATATCTAATGGTTGAAGAAGACTGCCAGATCGTTGATGCTCGATCTTAACCTGCTAGCAGGTAAGACATTTGGAGACGTAAGTAGCAACATCCTGTTTCATACCACTCCACCAAAAGTACTGCTTGATGTCATGGTACATCTTGGTAGAACCAGGATGTATAGAGAATGAGGAGCTATGAGCCTCAGCTAAAAATGCTTCCCGGAGTTCTTGATCATCAGGAACACAAAGTCTCGTGCCCTGCCATAAGATACCATCTGCGTCTACCCTGAATTCTGTATGCTTCTCTAAATTCTGAATTATCGCCCATATTTCTCCATTATCTTTATGTGCTTCCTTGATCTTAGAGAGTAACTCGGGTTCCACCCTAAGATTAACCAGTAATCGTGTTGTCCACGTGCCATCATCTCTATGTCTAGTCGCTCCAAGTCTCTTATGATTTCCTCCTCAATTTTAATGCCGTTTATCATTCCGGACTTCCTGCTAAGTGCATCTGCCACTACATTCGCCTTGCCGGGATGATACTGCAGATTAATGCCATAATCCTTCAACAGCTCTAACCATCTCCTCTGTCTCATGTTCAATTCACGCCGAGTGAAGATATACTTCAAGCTCTTGTGGTCCGTGAAAATGTCACATGATTCTCCATAAAGTAGTGCCTCCATATCTTCAATGCAAACACAACTGCTGTAAGTTCCAAGTCATGTGTAGGGTAATTTTCCTCATAAGGCTTAAGCTGCCGTGAAGCGTACGCGATCACTTTCCCATGTTTCATTAGAACACAGCCAAGTCCCTTCCCTAATGCATCACTATAGATCTGAAATCCACCTGTACCAGATAAGAGAGTAAGAATAGGTGCAGATACTAGCTTCTGCTTTAGGTCTTCAAAGCTCTTCTCTCGTTCTTTAGTCCACACGAATTTTTCCCCTTTCCGCATCAGTTTGGTCAATGCTAGTGTTAAACGGGAAAAGTTCTCCACGAACCTACGGTAATAACCAGCTAAGCCTAGGAAACTGCGGACTTCGGTTGCTGATGTCGGTCTTGGCCACTTAGTAATAGCCTCAACCTTTGCTGGATCCATCGTGATTCCTTTCGCTGATACAATGTGACCTAAGAATGCCACCTTGTCTAACCAGAACTCACACTTGGAGAATTTAGCATACAGCTTCTTCTGGCAAAGAATCTATAGTACTGTACGAAGATGGTCTTCGTGTTCCTCCTTGGACTTAGAGAAAATCAGGATGTCGTCAATGAAGACAATGACGAACTTGTCCAGAAATTCATGGAAGATTCTGTTCATCAAATCCATGAATACCGTTGGAGCATTGGTAAGGCTAAATGGCATGACTACAAATTCGTAGTGGCCATAGTGTGTACGGAAATCAGTCTTGGTGATGTCCTGCTCCTTAACCCGTAGCCGATGATAGCTCGACCTAAGATCAATCTTGGAGAAGTGTTTGGCCACTTGGAGTTGGTCAAACAGATCATCTATGCGTGGTAGTGGATACCTATTCCTGATGGAAATCTTGTTGAGCTCGCGATAGTCTATGCAAAGATGCATACTGCCGTCCTTCTTCTTAACGAATAAGACCGGTGCGCCCCATGGAGATGCGCTCGGTCGAATAAGTTCTAGAAGTTCTTGCAATTGATCCTTCAGCTCCTTCAACTCTATGGGAGCCATGCGATAAGGAGTCTTGGAAATCGGCTCAGCTCCAGGTATGAGCTCGATATTAAATTCTACTTCACGTGCAGGTGGTACACCCAGAAGTTCTTCTGGAAATACATCTGGAAATTCTGACACTATCGGGTGATCCTGAATTGATGGGGATTCAGCATCCATGTCATGAATAGTAGCTAGATAACCCTTACAGCCATGTGAAAGTAAAGCACGTGCTTGCAAGGTTGATATGATTTATACAGACCTTCCAGGTACGAACCAGTTGTGAATGTACTCTGGTGCATTAACATCACCGAAGATGACTTGATATGAATGGCAGTCTATGGTAGCATGATGCTTGGATAGCCAATCCATGCCCAAAATCATGTCAAAATCATTCATGTCCAGCGGAAGTGCGTCAACAGGACGAATCTTGTCGTCAAACTCTATGGGAAGGCTCTTTTACACCTGGGTTATGCGTACAGAGTCTCTCAAGGGCGTGGAAATAGTCACTATATTCTCTAGTGACATGGGGAGTATCCTAACATTCTTGGCATAAGCAGTAGAAATGAACGAGTGAGTAGCACCCGTATCGAATAAAACACATGAAGCTTGACCATACATATACAAGATTCCAGTGATGGTACCTGTAGACTTGTTGGCCTGATCGCGAGATGTCGTGTAAACGCGTCCACTAGTAGGAGGCAGCTTGGTATCAGTATGTCCCGATGTACCCTCCATCTCGCCCTTGCGGCAATCCTTCATGCGATGGCCAAGAAGACCACACTTGTAGCATGCGGCACTGTCGTTGCGACATGGCCCTGAGTGCCTATGATGGCAAGTAGAGCAAAGAGGATAAGTATATCCTCCAGCAGGTGTCCTGACTGGCTAAGAGCCTGATAAAACAATATACATGAGACATGATAATAGGTACAAAGGACAATGCGAATAATCGTAAGATTGAATACCAGTGATAGCTGGATGGTTAGGCTGTGAACCTCTCTGGTTCTGGTCCCTCCCGTTACCATGATTCATGGTAGAAGATTTGCTAATGTGTTAGAATTAAGAATTATAACATGTAATCATAAGAGAATGCGTAAGTATAAGGACCTGCTGCTGTTGGAGTGTCCAGCATTGTTACGATAATTATCATTACCGCCACGCCTATCCGTAGCAGAACGGTCGTGAGTCTGACCGTTTCCCTTGGGCTGATTAGGCTGTTGCTGAGTAGCCGGCTGAGACCGGTCCCCAGTCTTCTGCCTGGAAGATACAATTTGAAGAGATGAAATATTGACATCTACTAAAAGAATACAGATTGGACACCGTTGAATATGAATGTTTACCTCTTATCGGGTCTCTCTACTTCCCCGAACTCATCTCTTTCCTGCACCATCTCCAGCTTACGTGCTGCATCGGCCACTTGTGCTACCGTGTTAGACGTAGCACACACCATGTTTTTCGCGACTGATGTACGAAGAGCCCACCTGAAGTGGTGTGCTTTCTCTTCAGGAGTACCTGCTGCTGCACCAAGGAAACCAGCCAACTGAAGAAAGCGCTGCATGAACTCATTGCTATTCTCCCCAGCTCTCTATCGGATCCCATCTCTCTTCAGCTTGTCCTGCTTAGCCATGGGAAAGAACTGTTCCCTTACCCTACCCCTGAACTAAGCACAAGTCAAACCAGCCACCCAATCATCACCTCCCTCGGACTACTTTAACCATGCTAACACATCACCTTCGAACCGGTAGCATGCCAACCTCGACTTGAAGACGGGGTCACATCCCATAGCATCGAAGATCTTCTCAATATGAGCCAACCAGCTTTCAGCTTCACTGGGGCTATCTGTTCTCTCGAAAGCTCGAGGGCGGAGCTTGGTGAATCTCTCCAGCCATGTAGCCAATGTTGCTGGAGGAGGAGGAGGTACTGGGTGATGCAGTTGGTTATTGGCAGCCAGAACCTCAGCCCTGATTTCGTTCCTCAGCTGAGGAAGCATAGCTTGCATTGCAGCTTGGATTTCTGCATCGAATTGTTCTTGCTCGCGTGTGAGAACCATCTGACAGTATAACATAAAATACATGATTAAATTGATCAAAACCTAAACTATATTCAGGAAAAAAATTTATACCAATAAATCATGAGAAAAATTTTATGTAGGAAAACTAGTACATGAATGCATGATGCAGTTTTATGAAAACTTTTGTATGCGCGAGAGTGAACGCCTTTGGTAAGTTCACTCAAAACAAAAGGCATGGCGAGGGGACGCCAATGGGTCGGTCCCAAATTTAAAAGTTTCGATAAAACACATGCGAGTAAATAGGGCCAGTCTTGTACCAACCATTACTTAGTCATAAACCTACAACAATGACATATATATGTATGCATGAAAATGATGAATGCATGAAAACCGACTGTCAGTTCTAGGAAGACCATAGTTACTACCCACTAATCACAGGTTATGTTTTGAGAGCCTACAGGTCGAAGCCTTGGCTCTGATACCATAGTTGTAACACCTAATTTTGATAAATGGAATGTAACGCGTGATTATGGCGTGTCATCAAAGCATACAAGGATAATGTATAAAACATCACATGACCATAAAGGAAATACCGGAATCAAACATCGGTACCCCAAAAGTAGAACTCATCACACATAAACATAAGTACTGTAAATGGAAGGACTAAACAATGTCCATTGAAATGAGTATCAAAGTATAAAGAAATTCATAAAGTAAAGAAGGCTAGGAAGCTTCCAATCTATATGCACGTACGCTTAAAGTCTACGAGCGTCCCTGAGTACCTGCCGTTTTGGGAACATGAAAAGGAAAACGGCTGAGCATAACGCTCAGTGCATGGATATACAAGTAAAGCATGAATAATGTAAGCATATAAGCATGAAGCAGCGGAAAAGACTAAGTCCTGGATAACCTGGTTATATCTTAGTAAAGCTAGTTTTGTAGTTTGAAAAGCCTTATGTTTATCTTGTAAAAACTGTTTAACATGTTTACCATTAGCCAATATAGGTTATGAATTATCAACGTGCATGAATACTTGGAGGGGTGACCTCGTCATGCAAATTAGAGGGGCTACCTCTAATTTAATATACTGGTTTGGGTAGGAGGGATCAGCTCCTTGTGAAGGATGGAAAGCACACACCACATTCACACTGAATAATCTGCTGAAAACATGTAAACTAGGATGCACCCATACGCCGCACCTTATAATATTAATATGGCCAAAAGCTGAAAGGGACGCCACGAGCTATCACTCTGCCGTGGTGAAGTCATAACACTAGTGCCTCTAGTGTTATGGTTATGGTACCTCCATAGCTAGGTGAAACTGGTCATGCATGTATATGGATTTAGGTATTCTAATTAAACATAAGCAATTCAAAAACATATAAAACATATATTGCGGAAAACAGTTGGCTGCATACGGGGAATCCTAATAAGGATGAATGTCCATACTGAAAGGAGGGAGAATCCGTACCTTGTGTCCAGTGAACGAAGAAGACGAACGGAAGAGAGTCCTACTTCGGTATCACTAATGCTACATAAATACATATGTGTATAAGTATCTGATTACTGAGTACGTAACTAGTTTTATATCATGTCTTAGCTTGTTTTATATGTTCATGTCATGTTTTACTGATTAAAGCTTAATACTGTGTTTATCATGTATTCTGTCTATTCTGTTTAAGTATTTCTTGTATTTCTTGTATTATTATACTTGTTGTGTAATAATAGATAACTTTCTAAAAATAGCAGGTTTCCTAAAATAGAAAGTTTCAAAAAATAGAATGTTTCAAAAAATAAAAAGTTTCCAAAAATAGAAAGTTTCCAAAAATAGATTTACTGCTTAAAATAGATAAGTTTCTAAAAATAGAAAGTTTCCATAAATAGATTAGCTGCCTTAATTAAATAAGTTTCTAAAAAAAGAAAGATTCCATAAATAGAAATAAGCTGGATTATTAAGCTAATTTATAAGCTTAAGTGTTTACTGAAAAATAGTCTAAGTCATGTATTTAAATAGTATAGTTTATTAATTATTTCATGTGAATTAAATAAACTATAGGTTAAAGTATTTAATTAGATATAACATGGTTTAATTAAATAAAGTTAAAAAAAATACTTAGGTTAAAACATGTATTATTATCTATTAATAATATAACCTAAGTCATGTAAATTAATTAATTATAAGTCATGATTTTAATAATTAACTAATTATATAGTCTAAATTAAATGGAAATTACTTAGGTTAAAATTCATGTATTAATAATAAAATTAATAAGCTAAGTCATGTATAAATTAAATTAATCATGTACATGTTTTAATTAATTTAATTTAATTCTTGTAAAAATATAAACTTGTAAAAATAATTAACCTTATAAAAAACAACCCATGAACCGAACCATGTTTTAAACATGTCGTGAACCATATCTATCCATGAACCGGACCCATGAACCGGTCACAAACACACACTTGGTAAAACTAGCCGCCGGCTAGCAAAAAGTTCCCACCGGCTAGCCTGTGGTTACCCTTGCTGCCGCGGCTAGGGTTCCCCCTGCTTGCCTTATTTAGCCACCGGCATAAGCCGGTGGTGGTTTCTTTGTTTAAGCCGAGACCCACCCGAGCCAAGGCATACCCCGACCAAGGTCGGGGTCCTTTTGGTTCCTGCTGTCGAGACACAAAACCACCACACCGAGACCTTGAGGTCTCGGTGGTGCGAATAAAAAACAAACCGAGACCCCCTTGGGGCTCGGTTCATGCGTCAGCAAACAAACAAACACCCCTTAAACCCTTAATTAATTTACCCCATGATTAATTAACATATGTTTAATAACTTGTTATCAAAACATTCATGATTTCATGTGATTTATAAATCAAAATCAAAAAAAAGAAAAGAGGTTTAGGGTTTATACCGATCACGTGAATTAAGGAGGATGAACACACTAACAATCCTTGCAATAATCGAACACCAAAAATCAACCAAACACACCATTGGTGTGTGTAATACTCGGCGGCCAAGAACAAGGAGAAGAAAGAGAAAAGGATTTTAAGGTTTCTTGTTTTTTTTCTAAATTTTGTTATTATGAAAATAAGTTTTCTCCTAATTTCATGTTCAGTAAATTTTGCATGGGCTTGGCCCATGTTTCTTGTTGTAGCCGCAGGTAAAGGGCCCAAAAGGGGTAACCCGAATGTTTTCCGTGTCTAAATAATAAGTGTGTTCTCGTGTTCGTGTTTTACGTGATTTAATAGTTATCGTTCGTGTCATATTATATTTATTCGTGATCGTAATAAATATACATACATATGTAATATTAAGCTCGTGATTATTTACGTTCATGATTTCATGTTCGTATGTTCATGATTATAATTATTATTGAAATAATTATCGTGTGTTAATACGTAATAAATACTTATCGTGTTATAACACGTACGTAATACTTGTAATTCTTGTTCGTGAAACGTAAACATGCTATAAAAGGAAAGTTCTAAATCACGTACGTACGATCGTAAGGTTACTATTCATGGTAAAAGCTTGTGGGTTTTACAAAATGGGACTATGAACTCACATAATAAAGCTCCTCCAAGTTCCCGCACACTAGCAAAATCTAACATAACAATACGTACAATCAAGACATGAACCAATAAAATAAAATGGCTCATCAACCTATGATGGCTGTCTAACTCTGTCCTACATTTTAACCTCATTAGTATACTGCAAGTATCCCATTACACCACTATATAAACCCCATAACTTAGCTAACTTCATAACCTATCCCGTACTCATTTTACCTAAAACAGTCTTGTTTTTCATACTCTAAACTATGGATCGAATCCCCCTTAAACAAAATAACATTCTCTGTAAACGAAAACCTATGCCCTTACATGTGTTAGATAACTCTCACAATTTTCCCCAACCTTATAGGTATTGTTAAGGTCCCGATATATATATATATATATATATATATATATATATATATATATATATATATATATATATATATATATATATATATATATATATATATATATATATATATATATATATATATATATATATATATATATATATATATATATATATATATATATATATATATATATATATATATATATATATATATATATATATATATATATATATATATATATATATATATAGTGTTACCTTATTTACAGAACCCATTTTATTGACAAAACTCGCAGAACCATCTTTTGTACTATTAATAATACATAATATACACTACACTAATCCAAGATAACATTTTTGAAATATTAATAATTTTTTTCAAACACAAATAAATAAATAAAGGGCATCTTAGGTATTTTATTTCTCCATAAAAATAGTGTGCCTAGTATAATCATTTACTATGTTACGTATCCAAACAAAACATCACACATTCTCACACATATTTTCCTCTTCAAGATCTAGCCGCCACCATTTTTCTTCATCAGAAAAACGCTGAAAATCAACCAAGCTCGTTCTCATAATTTTTCTTTTATTGGAGGAGTCGTCTCTCTTTTGATTAGTGTGCAAAAAAAAACCGCCTCACTTTTTGCTTTTAGATTCGTAGATCGATCTATTGATTAGTTAGAGGTAAATTGATTTATGTTTTAGTACATTATATGTTTAGGTTTTGGTTTTAATGATTTAGGTTTTTTCACATAAAATAATTTTTTTTGTCGTGTGTTAAACACTCAGAATCTTCAATTCATAAGGATAATTTTTATGTTTATATTTGAACACTATCAATGAAATTTTTGAGGCTATGATGTACTGTAATACAATGGCTATAGTGATTATAAATCGTCTATAATCGAATTCAACTGAATAAAAAGCCCAATTCTTTTGATCTATATCGTATTTTCGCATAACCCAGATCTTTTGATCTATAAAATTATTTTGTCAAAATGTGGTGGTTTTGTTTCGAGTCGGCAGATGCACGTGCCGTGGTTTTGCTATGGATGATTAGGGTTGCGGGTTCGAAAAAGGTAAGGAAATAGAATGATTAGGGTTGCCGACTATGATATGAATCGATGGTGATATGAAATGATTAGGGTTGCGGATCTAATCCACTATTTACATGTTTTGGCGACGATGATGAGCGGGTTGCAACTCCAATCCACTATTTCTGTGAGTATCGTTGTCACAGTCAGGTACTTGTTAGGTTTTAAATATATATATCATGTCTTATAAATTTTATCTATTATCTTTTAAGTTAGAAGATATTTTTAGATTGGTTGAAGACGATGTTCAAGATTTGTTTAAACTGAGATGTTTTTGCACGAAAACGTGTATGTTTCTGCGCGGAAACATGTATGTTTCTGCGCGGAAACATGTATGTTTCTGCGCGAGAACATGTATGTTTCTGCACGGAAACATGTATGTTTCTGCGCGGAAACATGTATGTTTCTGCGCGGAAACATGTATGTTTCTACGCGGAAACATGTATGTTTCTGCACAGAAACATGTATGTTTTCTGCGCGAGAACATGTATGTTTTCTGCACGAGAACATGTTTGTTTTTGGTTGTTCATCTTTGAATGCCTACTGTATATCCATTCGTGGAGAATGGGAATTTAGGATAAATTGTCTAGCTTGATTTGGTCAAATATGTAGGCTTGAATATTAGATAAAAAATAGAGTCCTTAAACTTAAATTGCATATAATCAAATTTGTGTTTAGTCTTTTTAGTGTACATACATGTTTTTCATAGACATATATGTTTCGGTCATGATAAGAGTTCAATACATGAGTGTTTTTTTGCTAATAAGAAACATGTATGTTTTGTACATGTGCGATATTTTTTTGTAATAGAAGGGTATGCATTTTTGAAACATATATTTTTCAGAAAGTGTGAAACGGGTATTTTTACATTATAAGAAGCAACTATGTTTCTTATGTGTATGAGATTTGTAATGAGGGGTACGCATTTGAAACATGTCTGGAACATATATGTTTTAGAAAGAAACATGTATATTTTACGTTTTAAGAAACATATATGTTTTAAGTATGGTTTCTTTATCGTTATTATTAAAAAAAATATGTTTTCTTGTTATAAAAACATTTATGTTATAAGAAACATATGTGTTTTATCGCTCGTATAAGATTAATGAAAGAAATGTATGTTTGTGATTTGATTTGTTTTTGTGCATGCTTGTTTCAGATATATGAAGATGATGAAAGATGATGATGTCAATTGAAGACTTAGAAGTAGATAAACACATATATAGATGAAGATAATTTGCCATTTCTAGAGAGATACAACTCTTGTATATGTGAATTTTTGTACTTGTTATTAAATGAAATGTAATATGTATGTACGTGAATTTTTTTTCATTTATAAAGGTTTAGGTTATTTAATATTTGTATCAAATTCAAAAAAGCAATACACACAACTAAAGGATATATATTTACGTTCATATAGAAAAAAACATACATGTTCTTAAGAGAAAAACATACATGTTTCTAAGAGAAAAACATACATGTTCTTAATTTTTTTTAATATGAATGCTAAAAAGAGGAAAAAAATATTTTTGAAAAAAAAACAAAAATTAACAAATTTTGAAAACATTTTTAATTAAAAAATAAGTAAAATGTATGTTTTACTATTCTTCCCTTTTGATTTAAATTAAGTCTATTAATAATACTAAATTGTGATTGGTTGAAAGGAGTTATGCAAGTTCTGTCACTAAGATTTGTTCTGTAAATAAAGTACTTTTATAAATATAAATATATATATATATATATATATATATATATATATATATATATATATATATATATATATATATATATATATATATATATACTTTTACCTATCCAGAATTTAATAATTTCGAACATATGAAAAGTTTGTTAGGATCATAGGGTCTTAACCTATTCCAATTACTTAACCCTCCACCAGATCTTTTATTTAATATATAAACTAAGTCTCACATTAATTAGAAGTCTAATTATAACCATAAGTAAAAACATTAATTATAAACCGGCTAATCCAAAAACTGTTTTGACCTACGACTGATGTAACCTACTTTTGACCCACTTCCCCACCTCCAATTTAGTTCTCGCAATTTAAAGTTTTACCAAACTCTAGATATGATCAAAACAAGTGATCCAAAATTTTTCCCAGTTTTTAAAAACGAATTTAACACAACTAGCCTAATTAATTACCCACATCTTGTATAATTATTAACCCTAATTAATCTAAACATGTTTATACCATTAAAATACAGGATTTAAAATTAATCTAACCCTAGATCCATCATCTATTAATAAAGAATGATTAAATAACAAGTTAACTAAAAAGATGAACAATTGTTTTTAACTTAGATTTAATGGAAGACAAAAACTATGGAAAACCCTAAAAACCTTGTAGAACCGTTGTCTCTTTTTTACTCCAGGGAAAATATGAGTGTTTTTTGTTTATAAAAATCCTTATATATTTTACTAAACAAGTCCTAGCCCAACCCAAGTACTTGTTTCCTTTCCCCCCTTTTTCTTTTCTCGCATCGACCAAAAGTGACCCCTTTATTATATTTTTTATTTTTATTATTATTATTATTAATTAATTAATGTGTTAATAATATTACCTTTATTTACTTTTATTTATTTCAGCTCCTAAAGTCTCCAAAACCTCAAAACCGTAAAACTAGTCAATTCTACGCGTTTACCGTAAAAGACGTTAAATTACATGATTTTATGAAAACTCTTAAAATAAGCTATTAACTAAATAACTAAGTGCAAAATAACTCAAAACTGATCCGTAAACTGATCCCGAGACTAAATCCTTATTTCGAGACCTCTAAACACTAAACCTCATATCGTAAATACACAATTTACTATAATACATATACCTACACATAAAATCTTAACATAACACCATATTCTATCATGGTTATATCCAAGTGAACTAATGAGCACGAACTCACCCCATGGTAACATCATATAATTTACTACACACTACATAAACGATGACCAACTTCAAATGAAAGGCTCAAATTTAAACATATAACATGCGAATGCACACTAAGCACATAATCAATGACAAACATTCATAAGTGACAAATCCCAAAATTTAGGGTTCTAACATGACGACTGACCAAGTTCTGAGAATACGCCACATCAGGCCTTGTGCATCTTACAACATAAATAATAGATCCTACAGCCGAAGTATAAGGCACCTTCCGCATGTAAGCCTCCTATTTAGGATTAGATGCATCCATATCATTACTTAGACTATGCTTAACTTCCATAGGTTGAAAACATTTCTTAGAATGATGCATATTATACTTCTTCAATATTTTGTCAATATAAGTATCTTGACTAAGACCGATTAACCGTCTACTCCTATCTCGATAGATTTAATTCCCATAATGTATGTATCTTCTCCCAAATTCTTCATAGAAAAATATTTACCAAGATAATCCTTAACAGCTTTAAATTTTGGAATGTTACTTCCCATGATTAATATGTCATCGACATATTAATCACGATTTTCAATAAATCCAAACTTCTTGATTTCTTCATCAAATTATTTATTCCGTTGGCGTGATTCTTGCTTCAAACCATTCAAGAAGGTAGTTTTAACATCCATTTTCCACATCTCGTAGCCATAGTATGCTGCTTTAGTTATGAGAATCCTAATAGCTCATAAGTCTGTTACAGGAGAAAATGTCTCCTCGTAGTCTACGCCAAAGTTTGAGTAACACCTATAGCTACTAAACTAGCTTTATTGGATTGTATTTTTCCATCCATGTTAGTTTTCTTCTTGTATATCCACTTATGTTTTACTACTTTAGAATTTGGTGGTAGATCTACAAGAATCTAAACATCATTAACTTTCATGGACTTCATTTGCTCATCCATTTCAACCATCCACTTATCCTTTTCCGGATCAAGCATGGCAGATTTATAATTAGCAGGTTCTCTAAGATCCCTTACTTCATCATCATCATCCTCTATGTTAAGAAATATTTTTTTTGGTACACGTATAGTCCTTTCAGACCTACGTAGAGAAATTATTGCTGGTGGAACCACCAGACTTTCTGATTCTAAAGGAATTATTTCGCTAGTGTTTTCAGAAGGTAATGTATCTACATGACTCTCTTCAAGATCATAATTTCTCCCACTGAATTCTTGATCTATAAGATCACTTTAAAGTAAGTCTCCATACCTTGCAACAATAACTTTGTTTTCAGGTGTATAATAAAAGTAGTAACCCATAGTTTCCTTAGGGTATCCTACAAAGATACATATCACAGATCGTTGTCGGAGTTTATCACCCGAGTCACTTTTCGCATACGCCTCGCAATCCCAGATGTAACACTCCTATTTTACCTTTACACAGCGGAACATTGATCTGGGGTATTACTTCATAGAACACAAGTCATAATGATAGAAAACAACTCAAAAGAGTGATTAAATCAACTTTCTTTATATATCATTAAAAATTAGAGTTTTAAAATATGAGGTTCCCAAAATCTGAGATAATAATTTCAAGCTTATGCCTCTTCATGCCATCCTTATGCTGGTCCATGCTATCAATCACAGTTTTCCTAAAATATATGCTTAAAGTCAACACAAAGGATGAGTAAATTCATAGGGTTAAACATATTTTTAATACACGTATATCATCTGGGCTACAGTGTTATACGCCCACATAAAATAATCATCATACTGCACTATGCTCATGACCCCGCTGCTAGACAATATCGTAACCAACAAACTGCCCTTATAAGAAGGTAGTTGATTGTTGTGTTTTACACAAGTTTTTAGGAAAAACAAGTATAAAGGTGGCAAGTATTAAATTCCACGTTTTAGGAAAAACGCGAAACCGAATAATTCCAAGTTTGTTCTCGGAGGAGGTGTAGTTGTGTGTGCCAATACGTATAAACAATGATTGGATTAGTGTAACACCCCCAAATTTACAACGCAATGGAATACAACATTGGGGTGCTACTTCATAATACAAGCTCACGAGTCACAGTAAAAGTATTTTAATATAAACGTTTACCAACGATGATTTCATCGAATGATCAGAGTTACAAGGTCCCAATAAATTAAGAAACTTATTTTCAAATAAGTTGCCATACATAATTTTAATCTTTTTAAAATAAAATGTTTTTATCCAATGTACAAAGTTCACCAAGTCCACTTCCTTCGATATCCGCATCCAATCCCATCAAAGCAAGGTAATATAAACCTGAGATAAACATGCTTAAAGTCAACAAAAATGTTGAGTAAATCCATAGAGTTTATAAATAATAACTTTGAACACAAGCTTAATATACATTTTATTCATAGAACAACCAAAAGATGCTAGAGCCACGAACCGAACCTCAACCATGTGCCCAACCTGGAGTGAGACACTCCCAATACTAAATACAATATATCCTCGTATGCTTCTCGCAAGAAAACATACTCCGGATAGGTCGTTAGGCCAAAATAGATCTATTATTATTGTACTAGCGTTTACCGGTTATCGGTAATTAACGGTCCATGAAGGAAAGGCCACAACACAACACTCATAGCAACATTCACATAATAAAACTACTTGTGTTCGGTTTTCTAAAACAAGCATGTATCCCCCTCGCGGGGTTGAAAAGCATTAAAGGATTTAAATGCGAGGCTATGAACTCACCTTCGCCACGAGGTAAGTGAATCACGATACTCATAATTTGAGTAGAAACGGTAGTGGTAAGACGATTGCCGACGATATGGATGCCCGGGAAACACGAAAACCGCAACCTATCAAAATAAGGCGCGCGTTCATTAATAATGACTCGAGAAATAATCATACATAACAACATCAAAATCAAACTCATAAAGTTACAATAAACTCGAGAGAAAACAATAGAAATAACTTCATTATACTTTACTACACAGTTTAAACTCGTCAAACGTTTATGAAATGACTCGATACACTAACTTACTATATATAGAAAGTCCTCCTACAAATTTCTCAAATGAAATTAATTTTAAAGTCCTTTACTCGACTCATTTCCGAACTAGAAAATCCGTACATATTTACGTTAATTTTTCATACAACCGTTTTAACTTATTTAAACGACTTCGTTTACAAAACCGACACTCGGGTTTTAAAATAAACTCAACCTATAAAATAAACACCTCATTATAAGTAGGTTACACATTTTAAAACTTCAATTTAGAGTCCCCGAGATTCGATCAAAATATCGACAACAACTATATGTAGTGCCGATACTCGTCTCCCGGTACACGATCATTCAAAACATCATAACTTCGCGCTAGTTTGGAGCTAGAAGCTCTACCTTATATCAAATCGAAGCTAATAAAATTATCTAAAACCCTAGGCTATAAGTTAAGCCATTTTCAAAACATAAAAATTCGGATTTTACAGTTTACTTACTGTTATAAAATGACCATTAAAATCTTGTACAAAATCAACTTTTTGACCAAAACCAACCATAGAAATGTTCATTCCTATACCCTAACATCAACATACATGAACCATAACATCTAAATCATAATCAAAATTAAAACCTTTGAATCAAAATGAAGTTTTTAACAAAGTTTTTAGCAAGAACACAATGGATCATTATAGTAATTCCATGCATGATCATAGCTTCTACCTACCAACATCAAGGAAAATAAAAATGCCTTGCATGTGTGAAATTCTTACACCAATATGATCCTTGATAAATTCTAAGAATGGGTCTAGTCTTAGTTTAGCTTAATTCATCCTCAAACTTAAGTTAATTTGAAAATTGTATGTGTTTGGTGATGGTGGTGAAGGTTTCAGCAAAACAAGAGAGAGAGAGAGAGAGAAGATGGTGAAATTTTCAGTGGAAGATTTGTGATGTGTGTGTTTAATTTGGGTTTTTATATAATGGTGGAGGGACCTTGGTTGCAATTTGGCAATAGTTGTGGCTAAAAATGAAAATAGTTTTCTAAAAAGCGGGAAATGGTTACCAGTCAATTTTATAAATATTCATGAGAGTCGGGTTTTGTCCCGGGTTCATAAAAATATAAATTTCGTTGGTTAAATCTATCGTTTTAATAATTAAACGCACACAAGACGAAATAATAAAGTTCGACTCGACTTAATACATAATGAAATAAAAGTTTCAGAAATATCAAATATCGAAATAACCGATATTAAAATATAATATTTGGGCATCCATTGGCATCGCGATCACTGGTAGTCCTCGTTACTCGTCAGAACGTAAAAATAAAACGTTCAATATTGGTTTCAACTTAAACCGTTAAACGTCATAATAATTAACGTTATCATATACTTCAAAAGTACTCGAAAAATAAAATTAAATTATGATCTTATTTTTACGGAGTTTACATCCTCACCACCTTAAGGGAGCACCGTCCCCGGGCTCGTTAAAAGATATCACGTCATATAAAATCTTCTCGAGAGTACATAACTTCATCGAATGTGTTACAAAATTACTTAAAACAAGGTAATTGTAAGTAATCGTACAAAATCACCTAATCAAATGATCGCTAGGGAAACCTTCCATCAAAGGAGATTTCTTCGAAGCAGAAATCATTCGGAGTATACATTACTCCATCGAACGCACTACGACGTAAATTAAAACATTGAATGCTATCACTAAGAACATATAATCGCATTACGACATTCTTGGAAACTAACCAAGACATGCCAAATCAATCAATTCAATCAAGTTAAATCATGCTTGCTAAATATTCAAGCCATGATAATTATGAATATTTGACAAGATTTTCGAATAAGTCCAGTCAAATGAAAGTTTGCATATTAAAGGATGTTCACGGGCCTGATAGCCATGGATGCATATCCAAAAACAACTTTTGTCATAGGAGGGTGCTCACACACGGATACATACCCAAAATGATATTACGGGGTGTTCACAAACGGATACATACCCCAAAAGAATATAGGTACGCGTTACCTGTCGATCGGGCAGCATTTCACAATGCCACCTCGAGCTCGCACCATGTACGATTACTCGACTAAATCCAATACAATATTACGGGGTTTTCTCATATGGATACATACCCAAAGTAATAAAGGTACGCGTTACCTTCCGATCGGGCAGCATTTCACAATGCCACCTCGAGCTCGCACAATGTACGACCACTCGACTAAAGCCAATACAATATTACAGGGTGTTCTCATACGGATAAATACCCAACGTAATAGAGGTACGCGTTACCTTCCGATCGGGTAGCATTTCACAATGCCACCTCGAGCTCGCACAACGTACGACCACTCGACTAAGTCACATATCACATAAACACATAACAAGCAAAGGTTTTGCACATAAATTCAACTATGGCTATCCGCCGTTCAACTATGGCTATCCGCCGTTTGATCATCGACGATCAAAGGGGATCGAGTCAAGCACAAGGATTCCTCAATTAAATAAACAAAGACGGCAACCCAGATTGTCTTCCATATACCGATGCGCGGTCGGCAAACTTCAACTATCCATCGCATACCGTTTTATTCCCTACAGATTATGATGACGGACGACACCACTTAATCTAGTAGGATCCGGCCATTGTGCTTGGCTCTCGCGCCGAAGGCTCTCCTTTTTGAACCATCCTTGTGTGACCCTACGTTGGTATACGAGTCAGCACTCTACGTTGGTATTCGAGTTCACAAGGCATAATAGGAACGAATCAAACACCTCGAATTCAAAACTCGAGTCTATGAAGATTCGTCCGTGACATAAGCTGACCGAACACATACGTTTCGGGGGAAGATGTCTTCTTCAATGGCCTCGAAGTTACTCAAACTCGACTTTCCTCCGGTTTGGCAATCTGCTGATCTTGCTAAAGTTTCTTCTTAGTTTTGGTACGAGGTTCCTTGGTAATTTGCCACCATCATGGTGATTTAGACGGGATTCACACGCTATGCATGACAAATAAAAATATTTTACGAAAATATTCGGTCAAGGTTACTTTCTAAGATAAAACTAGTCAAAATAGAATATATCAAAGAATACAAGGAAATTTGGGAGATGTTCTTACGGAGTCGAGTCGAACATGATTACTTGCATAAGGATCCACCATTTGAAAGTGTTCTCATCCAAACATTTATTCAAAACCACAATTTTAAAAGGCAATGACTGACCTGACACGACGTGGCTCTTCCTGAATTATGCATAGTTAGCTACGCTATGTATAATTAAGGACCGAGCAACGACACATCTAATACATCACGAATCTTCCCGAATTATGCATAGTTAGCTAGGCTACGCATAATTGAGGACCGAGTAACGATATATCTGACGCTACCAAAAGAAACTTTATGTTTATTGCACAACATACAAGATTGTGAAAGTTTTTCACTTATTTTTGAAATTAATTAAATCACGTGACATACAAATCAGAAGTTATTTTTTTTCGTGTTTCTAGAAATACATCAAATATTTGTATATTCATTCTTAGGAAACATAATTTTCCTTCGTCTTCTTGAAAAGAAAATCAACGCAGTTTGTTTCGATAAAATACTTTATACATTAATATATATTCTCGAAAATTTTTACATCATAAAATGACACTAAGGTGGTTTAGAATCAAGGATCAATGCAAGTATAAAGAGCAGAAATCAAGAATCAGTGAGACTGAATGAGGTGAACGAGCAATATATTTGCTACTGAAATTGCTTGCACTATGAGTCAAGATACACCTAAGATATGTCAAGAGTTTCTAGGTAACAACGACATCTACGGAATCATGAAATGAACATCGAGCATCATCACAATTGCCAAAAATTGAAGAACAGTCATATTCTCCATAATGAAGCCAAGTGTAGTACATGCGCTCCCCAATTATACATTCAGTATCTAGAAGGTTATCTCCACTGTTTCGCGTTACACGCACATTCCACCAAATTTAGTTTCCAATAACAAGAGAAACAAAGGTTGCGGGGTCCGTGAATGGGACAAAAATACAACGTGCAACATATCCCTACTAACATGTACTAGAAAAATAACGACAAGATCAAAGGTGAATAAATGACAGGACTACTCAAGTCCATTGGTAGAATCGCGAAATCAGAGGGGATAAAGTATGATCAAACCATACGCATCCAGAACGTTAGATATATTAATTATATATCCTTAATAGAAATAATATGAGTCTGCATGCGTTGAAAAATCCACTTGCGCGTTCTAATTAATATCATTTATCATATTGTAAAATAGATTATTATTACATATTTAAAATATGTTACATCATTGAATACTTTCTAACTTCGTCATGTTTTTAACTTTATTAAGTTATTGTTTTTGAAAAGTTATCATTTCGGGAAAATTTATACTTTGAGTAGGTTCGATTACTAGGTTATTATAATCGATAAAATCATTAGACTTAAAAATTTCTATACTTGTGTCAAAGACTTAAATAATAATTAGACTTTTTGTTTATACAATTACCCAACAAGACTTAAATCAGCCCATTTAACTTTAAAAATTAACGTATGACCTATTAATAAATATATATGTATGTTTCCTCATGACTAGCCCGTTATATTACATTTTCGTGACTCTGACTTTAAAGATATTTTATTAAAACAATATTTCATAAATAAATTTTTATTTATTTATTTATTTTATATTTTTTTTACAAATCTCTTAGCAACGTAAAACGAAATTTTTGAAAAATAATCGTGTTTTTCCGGATGGCTTAAACTGACTTGAAAGTGCTCGGTTCGCTCTTTCAAAATTTATGTCAACTTTTAATTAATAATTTCAAGTTTTTTTTTTAAATTTACACTTAAAGTGTTTATTTTGATTTTTCTCTAGTTTATTCATTATAACAAAACAAAAGCTTTAGCCTTACGTTAAAATATTCGTAAAAATAAATTTTATCTTATTTTAAAATTAAGAATAAGTTTTTCCAAAATCTCAAACCTCCAAATACGTGACAAAGTTTCCACTCACAAGCGTATATTACGAAACGTCCAAAGTTTATATTTGACCCAAAAATCAATTTATATCATTTTTAAACCCATTTATACACGCGTTTCAAATCATGAAATTTCTCAATAGCCCTTTCAACTAATCTTAGAAAGTTTTCGATGGATCTTATCACAGACCTTTATCAACAACATGTTATGTCGTAAAACAAATGATTATGTTAGTAATAGAGATTACTTTAAATGATTTACCAAAAAGACCAGGGAGGAAATAGTTTCGCCTCCTTCATGCGTTCCTTAGTCGCGGCTAAAAAGAGAAAAACCAAACCATAACACAAACAAAATCTAACCATGTTTCATATATATATATATATATATATATATATATATATATATATATATATATATATATATATATATATATATATATATATATATATATATATATATATATATATATATATATATATATATTTATATATATATATATAAAATATCGTAACGTATATATATTACATATGTACGAGATTAACCATATCAGATGATAATGGAAACACCATTATTTAGTATAAATAGTACAACCGAAAGTACGTCCATAGGGATGATCGTAAGGTGTAAATAACGATCTAATAGTTCGTCAAAGAACGGTATCGTAAATATATAATTACAATTTATACCACTCACGCATATGGTATAAAATATACAATTAAAGACCTAGCACCAAGCACATAAAGAAGCGGAAAGGATTGCACGCGCGGATATCAAACATCGGTGAACGACTCGTGAAAATTTTTAGAAAACAATCATAGTCCAGGTTTTGAAAAACGACCTAGTTCGCTATGACTCGAGCTCTGATACCAATCTGTAGCACACCCAAATTTACAACGCAGCGGAATACAACATTGGGGTGCTACTTCATAATACAAGCTCACGAGTCACAATAAACATATTTTAATATAAATGTTTACCAACGATGATTTCATCGAATGATCAGAGTTACAAGGTCCCAATAAATTAAGAAACTTATTTTCAAATAAGTTGCCATACACAATTTTAATCTTTTTAAAAGAAAATGTTTTTATCCAATGTACAAAGTTCACCAAATCCACTTCCTTCGATATCCGCATCCAATCCTATCCAAGCAATCTAATATAAACCTGAGATAAACATGCTTAAAGTCAACAAAAATATTGAGTGAATCCATAGAGTTTATAAATAATAACTTTGAACACAAGCTTAATAAACATTTTATTCATAGAACAACCAAACGATGCTAGAGCCACGAACCGAACCTTAACCATGTGCCCAACCTGGAGTGAGACACTCCCAATACTAAATACAATATATCCTCGTATGCTTCTCGCAAGAAAACATACTCCGGATAGGTCGTTAGGCCAAAATAGATCTATTACTATTGTACTAGCGTTAACCGGTTATCGGTAATTAACGGTCCATGAAGGAAAGGCCACAACACAACACTCATAGCAACATTTACATAATAAAACTACTTGTGTTCGATTGTCTAAAACAAGCATGTATCCCCCTCGCGGGGTAGAAAAGCATTAAAGAATTTAAATGCGAGGCTATGAACTCACCTTAGCCACGAGGTAAGTGAATCACGGTACTCATAATTTGAGTAGAAACGGTAGTGGTAAGACGTTTTCCGACGATATGGATGCCCGGGAAACACGAAAACCGCAACCTATCAAAATAAGGCGCGCGTTCATTAATAATGACTCGAGAAATAATCATACATAACAACATCAAAATCAAACTCATAAAGTCATAATAAACTCGAGAGAAAACAATATAAATAACTTCATTATACTTTACTACACATTTACATTACCATTTTACACTTTTAACAAAGTCCGCCGGTACATGCAACATGTACTAGCTTATTTACCCCTTTTAAACTCGTCAAACGTTTATGAAACGACTCGATAAACTAACTTACTATATATAGAAAATCCTCCTACAAATTTATCAAATGAAATTACTTTTAAAGTCCTTTACTCGACTCATTTGCGAAGTACAAAATCCGGACAGATTTACGTTAATTTTTCATACAACCGTTTTAACTTATTTAAACGACTCCGTTTACAAAACCGACACTCAGGTTTTAAAATAAACTCAACCTATAAACAAACACCTTATTATCAGTAGGTTACACATTTAAAAACTTCAATTTAGAGTCCCCGAGATTCGATCCAATTATCGACAACTATATGTAGTGCCGATACTCGTCTCCCGGTACACGATCATTCAAAACATCATAGCTTCGCGCTCGTTTGGAGCTAGAAGCTCTACCTTATATCAAATCGAAGCTAATAAAATTATCTACAACCCTAGGCTATAATTTAAGCCATTTTAAACACATAAAAATTCGGATTTTACAGTTTACTTACTGTTATAAAATGACCATTAAAATCTTGTACAAAATCAATTTTTTGACCAAAACCAACCATTGAAATGTTCATTCCTATACCCTAACATCAACATACATGAACCATAACATCTAAATCATAATCAAATTAAAACCTTTGAATCAAAAGAAAGTTTTTAACAATGTTTTTAGCAAGAACACCATGGATCATTATACTAATGCCATGCATGATCATAGCTTCTACCTACCAATATCAAGAAAAATAAAAATGCCTTGCATGTGTTAAATTCTTACACCAATATGATCCTTGATCAATTCTAAGAATGGGTCTAGTCTTAGTTTAGCTTAATT
The DNA here is from genome assembly GCA_025667525.1 of Glebionis coronaria. Lineage (NCBI taxonomy): Eukaryota > Viridiplantae > Streptophyta > Magnoliopsida > Asterales > Asteraceae > Glebionis > Glebionis coronaria. Next base: position 25,728,232 of record CM046879.1, on the reverse strand, counting down.
CATCCTCAAACTCAAGTTAATTTGAAAATTGTATGTGTTTGGTGATGGTGGTGAAGGTTTTGGCAAAACAAGAGAGAGAGAGAGAAGATGGTGAAATTTTGAGTGGAAGATTTGTGATGTGTGTGTTTAATTTGGGTTTTTATATAGTGGTGGAGGGACCTTGGTTGCAATTTGGCAATAGTTGTGGCTAAAAATGAAAATAGTTTGCTAAAAAGCGGGAAATGGTTACCAGTCAATTTTATAAATATTCATGAGAGTCGGGTTTCGTCCCGGGTTCATAAAAATATAAATTTCGTTGGTTAAATCGATCCTTTTAATAATTAAACGCACACAAGACGAAATAATAAAGTTCGACTCGACTTAATACGTAATGAAATAAAAATTTCAGAAATATCAAATATCGAAATAACCGATATTAAAATATAATATTTGGGCATCCATTGGCATCGCGATCACTAGTAGTCCCCGTTACTCGTCAGAACGTAAAAATAAAACGTTCAATATTGGTTTCAAGTTAAACCGTTAAACGTCATAATAATTAACGTTATCATATACTTCAAAAGTACTCGAAAAATTAAATTAAATTATGATCTTATTTTTACGGAGTTTATAATTAGTGTCGTTTTTGGGTGTAGAAAGAGAGAAAATAAAGACGATTTACGTTACGTTTAAACTACAACGAAATAAATGTAAAATCGAAAAACGTGACGAAATTTAAAAGTTAACTAAAAATTCTAAAACTTCGAATTTACTTCTTAAAAAGATAACTATGTTATTTAAAATCTAAAAATTATTTTTCAAAACTTTTTTTACACTTTTTTCTATTTTTAAATGCTAAAAACTAATTAAAATAAAAATAATGATAAAAAATAATAAAATAATGAGAAAAATAAAATGACTTTTCTAAAAATTATATTTTAACTAAATTAACAAGGGAAAAATGAAAAAGTTTGAAAAAAACTAAAAAAATGGCTAAAAACGAAAGTACACCTAAGTACTCCGATTTTATTTTTTTTTGGATACTACTATGTTGTCCGATATATTACCGTGTCGTCCAAGATCCGTCTTGTCCGAAATGACAACACAGAAAACCAGGGATATCGAACAATTTGCCCAGTAACTTGCTGATGGTTTTTTTGGAGCTCGTTTTGAGCAGTTTTGAGCTTCTTTGTTGCTGTTTTTGGGCACAAACGGCACCCCCACACTAGTTGAAGTGTGGGGAGTCAAGAACAATCACAAAAACACACAAAACACACAGATTAAAGACACAAAACCTCCAAATTTAGCAACTTTACACAACAAAATGAGCCTGGTGGGGGTCTGTGCAAAACAGTGGGTTCAATGTGGATTTTGACCACCTAAAAGTTATGAATTCCTAGATACCAGCTAATGCACCTCTATAATACCCTAAAGAATAAATATGAACCAAGTCTTAAACTCCAAAACCTACAATTAAGCCTCCTAGAACCTGTTGTTAAGCACATATAATGAAACTGGGGTATATGCTGAACTATATAGGTAAATAGTGAGCTACTAATCTCGCCTTGGCCACTCAAGCACCAAAGAAAGTTATCTTGCAGCTATTGAAACTTAGGCTGTCCTAAAACCTACCTCTTACCCACAAACTTAAGTCCAAAACATAAAAAAAATCAAACCTTTGGACAGAAAAATGAGGTTTGGGTGTCTGGTAGAAAATAGTGATTTGATTATGCCAAAATGGTCACCCAAATCTATCAAAACCTAAATACTAGCTATAGAGGCCATAGACCTACCCCTAAACTTCCTATAAGCCAAATTTCAATCACCAAAACACATAAAATCACACCATTTAAAGCCAACTGTTGGTATCTAACTATTTTTATGTAGAAACTTGAAATCAGTCAACTTGAATTTTTTACTCTATAATGACTAAACCAAGACTTAAGATTGAACTAAAATACCTACCCAAGAATGCTCAAACTCAAAGGAAAGACTAAGTGTCACTCTTAATCCATCATAACCATATATCCAAACACCCTTTAAATCTACTACTCTTAAGATTTTTCAAACAAGCTTATCTAAGATTAACAAAGAGATTTAACTACCCACAAATTTACACTAGAGATTATCTAAGAAAGCACAAACCGATTAATCGAGAAGCATAAAAAACACATAAGTCACAAAGAAGACTCTATAAGCATATATAATGAATGATGAGCAAAAAGAAGGGAGTTCAAGGTGATTAACCCGATGCCACCAGCTCCTTATGCCTATCTTCACTTTTGGGCTCAATGGGAGAAGACTTTGTTGTTATGGAAGCCCTTTGTTGGTGGTTCTACTACAGAACCCAAGAAGCTTGTGAAAAGAAGAGGGAAAATGGTTGTTTTTCTTTAACCCTGCACACTCACAACCAAACAAGAACAAACGACAAATATCTAGAGCGTTTTAGGTTTTTGGTTATCAATCAAGCCTCAAATCAACTTAGATACATTAAGTTGTTAACAAGAAAACAAGAAAAGGATTTTATTGAAAAACCTTTAAATTCTGAAAACCCGATGAACCAAATGAGTACCCAAACTAAACTAGCCAACTCCACATAACCTTTGTCAGGAATGATTGTCAGTCACACTCACAAAGCCTATCTAAACTTGGGGTCTCAAAAGAATTTTTTTGCACAAATTTCTTGAAAACAAAAGAATACTTTTGATGAAAATTTACACTAAATTGCAAGAAATTAAAAGATTTAATACTAAAGCAGTAAATTAAATTGGAACTCATCCTTGAACGAAATAAAAATAAAATTTCATTAATATTAAAAATAACATACAAGTGCTGGAACAAAAGGCTACCAACATCCCTGGTGCTCTTTTTATACTACTCTAGGAAGGATCTAGAACTATGAATACAAATAACAAACCATAGCAAACAATTTACCAAGAATGCCCTCCTAAAGAAATTTGAATTTTGGATTAAAGTATACCCATGTGATCTTGTTGAGGGGCCAACTGTGTTCATTCCATCACATCCGTAAAATGACCATTGGGGTAAAGGAATCAAGCAGTATCGTTGGATGTGTCCCCTTTTCGATCTTGGTGTGAAAGAGATAGGGCAGGGTACTGTTGATGTGGCCACATGGGTATGCTGGGTTAGGGTTTTATGGTGGGGAAATGATTAACATAAGGTTAATCATTATTCTGGATGGTTTGGTTGAATGATTTTTGGTAATTAAGTTTTCTGGAGATTAGGGTTTGAATGTTCTTGGCTGGGGGGTTTGGGTCGTATTAGTGGTAACAAGGAGTGTTTCCCTGTCATACTAAATATTAGTTTAATCTGTTAAAAATTTATAGTAATATTAATATGAGTTTTTCAGCAAATGGGATTGGGCTTGGGTCATTTTGGGTAAAAGGTTTGGTTTGGGCTAGTGTTGGGTATAAGTTGGATTTGGGTTTGAAAAGTGGCACATATGGTCCCCTCATTTCCTTTATTTTGTCATCTCTTTTTTTACAACATATAACTTCATATCCCTTTGTTATAAGTTTCACCAACTTGTCATTTTTGGAACACCCATTTCTTAAACTTATACCAAACACCTTTTGTGCAATTCTAGCAATCTCCAAGCGCATTTCTTGTATATTATTGAAATATTAGGGACCTAACTTGTATATTGAGGTTTAAAAGGGTATAATATGAAAATTCTTCAAAATATGAGGGACCATTCTTGACAAATCTTCAAACTTCAAGGACCATTTTGGAAAATAATCATTCAGGTCCGGTTCTTTGTGCGGCTTCGTTTCCCGTGTTCTTTTTTACTTGAATCTTGTGATCTTTTGTTGAATTCATGATATCCGTACCTAAAATACACAATGAACAAACACAAGTATATTTTGGAGTATTTTATGACATTTTTAAGCGTTTTAAGCCCGATTTGGACGATGAGACTATGTATAATTGCAATCTCATCACTCCCCCATACTAAACTATTGTCGTGTCCACACGCAATGCTGGAATTAAGTATCATAGCACTTCCAAATTTCATTTTTATGTGACATTTATTGAAATCATAAACTTAAATAAACTAGTATACGTGTTTTAGACATAATGTATCGTTTTCATCACGATTAAGTGACTTTCAGGGTCAAAGAATAAGAACACGTGAATGCCTCATAGAGATAAGTTTGTCATCCTCAATTTTCACTCGATTCCATTCTAAGCGTATAACGAGATCATTGTGATCATAAGATAGAAACATAATCATTACTCATGAGTGTTAATTACGTACATAGACTCCCTTATTCCTAATTGGTATCTCTTATATTTTATTTTGTCTTAATGATCACGAGGATACATTTTTGACTTATTTCGATAATTTATTAAGGCCAAAAAAGTAGGACGATTTAATTAATATTTATCTAAAGGACAAAATCTTTTAAAATGGCTTCTCGTAATCTCCTTAAGTTCATATCTTGGCATAACTCGTTTCACGATTTGAGACCTTTCTCGGACCGATATTTGGCATGTGTTTCGAACTTCAAATCTTGGAAGACGTTCTTGAAATAATGGTCTTCTTCATATATGGAATTTCTTCAAACTAGGACCACGACTTCATCATTTTTCTTTAATCTTTATTTGGGATTTTGATATACAACGATCCACCTCCTTTTCGGACATGGATATATTTATCCTTATACCTTGTTAGGGTCTTTTTTTATAGACTTCTCCATGATCTTTAGGGGAGTATAATGCTTCTCGTCGTGTGTCTCGATCCTTTATATTAATTTTGGAATAATGATACTTCACATCATCTTGGATCTTTAGCAACAAAATAGAGTCCTCATGCCTTGTTAGGGCCTTTTTGGACTTCGCCAATCTTCGCGTCCCACTTAAATAAGTTATGCCTTGGCTATGAACTCTATTCGAACACGAGCAACTTAAAAATGATCTTGGGCTAGAAGCTAAGGAATTCTTTTAAATCGTACGACCTTACTTATTTCATTTATTTAAACAGAAGCGTGGGGAGAATAAGCTAATAATTACAACACATGAGATCGTGAAAGATTATGTAACTTATAATTAACTCTATCATTTCTCGTCCTAATTTAAGAGACTTAGCCTAATTAAAGTTAAGGAATCGAAGCTAGTGTAAAAACATGGTCGAGTAAAAAATTACTCTTATTCTCACCATCGGAAAACCTACATTCGTATCTTAAACACTTATGAAAAATACGAATTTTTTTTAACATTAGGCTATTTTTATCCTTATTTTGCATAAAACGAGAACAAAAATATTTAAGTTGGATTGCGTGTTGACGTGAGCAAGGTGAAGTATCTATTCACCCCCATACTAAAACTAAACATTGTCCTCAATGTTTCGAGACTAAGGGTGAAACACCCCCATACTAGAGATGTAGTCGAATGCTTAATCTCGAGCATGGAAAGGGTAAAACGAATAACCTAAAAGCTATTTATGAATTATGCTAATAAGATAAATGTTAGAACGTAAAAGGATATCATCAGATATCGGAATCTTCAAAGGCAATGATCGAAGCTCGAGTGATACGTAAAACAAACACGAAAGGCTTCAACGATGACTATGAACCTAATAAATCACAATCACAAACAACCACGGAACAAAGGTTGGAAGAGCACAAGTCCCCTCGTTACGAACTAAGAAAGCAATAATATGTACAAGGATAAACATGGGAACTCTCCCACAAGGCACCTCGTTTTTTATAACCGAGTCAGGTACTCGACTCGAATCCTCATAAATGTGATCATTTAGGGATTATCATGGTTTGGTCATTTTTGGTGGGGCTTACATGATAAACAATGCCCAAAGCAAATAGTACTAAGGAGTAAGTCCTTTGATGATGCAAAATACCAGGATCGAAGATGGAGTCCTCGTTTTCATGGGATAAACGAACCAACGCCACTTCTACACGTGCCAAAACCCCAAAGGGGTGAAAGAAAAGAGATAAGAAGTAGAAGGGTGGGGCAATGGGTGGGACACAATTATGAGCTACTCGAGGTAGACTAACACCTAGCAAATAGATAAATTTTCCATTTATTGCATCGGTGGAAGACCGAGATATTCCTTTTTAAGCAATTCCGGGATCGAAGATCTCATCCTCGGTGGAAAAATGTGAAGGAACATAAGGGGCCTCCCCCATACTAGATCCACACTGGTATAATTACACCGTTAACACTTAAAGTATATAGTTTAAGTATTTGCATTTTAAACCCTCAATATTTAACCTTAGGACCTCAAACTTTTACAATATTTATTCTTATATATTTAAAAATGACACTTTTGGCCCAAAATGTTAAATATGTGGCTCATACATAAAGAGAAATTCCCAATATAATAGTGATACTTCAGTTTTACCTACACTGGCTTCTTGAACTAACCTTGAAAGATCTTGAATATCTTGTCTGTCAAGAATGTGAAGAATATCCTCCAAAAGTCTGAATACCCTTGTTGTGCCACCAGTTCTCTGAATTCCATGAGCTTCAAGTCCTTGATCTGTAGAGTAAATCCATTTAGCAATGGATACTCTCTTTCCAAAAATCTATGTATCAATACATTAATCTTCAAATTTCACAATCTTCAAGTACTTCTTCAAGCTCTCATCATCATCACTATCCTCTGCTGTTGATTTAGCTCTCTTAGCTTTCTTCTTTGTCTTTGTTGACCTTTTCCTTTTAATACCCTTGGAAATTCCCTCAAGTTCTGTTGAACCCTCTTCCAATACTGTTGTACTGCTTGTACATTTTCAGTCTGAGCAATATCTTGAGTTTCAACTCATGTATTCATTCTTTGAGCAGTCTCGTGCTCCCTTGAACTTACCTTCTCCTTTCTATTCTTCCTTGCATAAGTGGTCTTGATAAGTGGAGATGTATTTGTAGGTTCAGCAGTACTTGGCTCAATTCTAGGAGTACTACCAAATTGACTTTGTTGTTGCTGATGTCTCTTAAACTCTTCAACAGCTTTTCTATCTGCTTCAGATCCAATCTCAACAAAATTCAATTCATTTCTCTTATTTTGCTCATACAAAGTCTTGATTTCTTCAAAATTCTTCTTGACCAGCTGAATATGAGTAAATCCCTTAACTTTCTTAAGAAAATTCATCATCTGATTTCTAATCTACATAGTAATTGGAGGCTTAATCTTTTCTTTCTTCTCTTTTCAGCAAAGAATCTTTGTTGCTCCTTTACCAGATCATTAATCAATTTTGATATCTCTTCTTCATCATATGCATCTCTCTTCAGCTATCAATGAGTCTGCAAGAAGCTCACATGCATGTATTTCAGCTTGAATCCTGTCATACTCTTGTATGTTCCATTCTTGTTGTATTCTTTTAGCTTCTAGCAAATTCTGCTTTGCTGCAAGTTCTTCCCGTAATTCATTTTCATGAATTTGTGCTTGCATTCTATAAGCAAATTCCTCATCATGGTCTATTTGATTAAATCTGTACATGAATTTGTTTATATCATCATCTGAATCACTTTTATCTTCAAACTCTGATAATATTTGTTTCTTCCCCTTATCCTTTGGATTAATCTTAGGTAGCTTATTCTTCAGCTTGGTAGCTCTTTCTTCATTAGCTTGATGTTGAATAACTATACCTTTAGTAGGGTGTAAAGCTTGAACTTTCTTACCTTGAATTTGATTCTTTTTGGCAAGAACTTCTTGTTGTGTCTTTTTCTCTGCCTCTGCTTTTTTGTCTTCTTAACTAAACTCTTCTTTCTTAAGTCAAGCAACAATTGGGGTAAAGTCTCATCTTCTCCAAAAGGAGTTTGACTTTCTAGTGAAGGATGATCACCAGCGGTACTTGCAATCGGCTTAGTTGGCTTAGCAGTATTTAGGTCTTCAACAATGTCAACAGTACTTGCAGTCGGCTTAGTTGGCTTAGCAGTACTTGGATCTTCAACATTGTTGATTTCACCAGTATTAGACGCATTAGTTTCTTCAATCACTTGTGTATCCCCAAATACTCTTTCTTCCATAGAAGCCCTCATATCAACTTGCACTTCCTCAGTCTTATTTGATTATTCATTTGTGGTGATGGAGCAGGAAACTGAACATTAATTTCCTCCAACTTCTCATAGAAAGCACTCCAATTTGTGTGAAGTGGTGATTGAGGTGATGGTTCTGGCTGAGTTACCAATGTTACTTCAAATTGTGGCTCCTCTAGAGTAGGTAGTGGTTCTTGCTGTTGAATCTCCATATCTGAAGGTCCATCCACACCAGTCTCTAAACCTGTTCCATCTGCATAAGTCCCCATGACATCTGCATCCAATTCCAAATTGATGTCATTTCCAGAGATCTCCTTCTCTGATTATCAGAAGAAGGTGGTTGTCCTTCATAATTCCTCCCCTGTTTGGTTGCATTTAGTTGCCTTTTCTTGTGGTTTTTGAATCTTTGCTTCTTGATTGCAGTCTTCTAAATAGATCTATGTTGCCTTATCCAAGGTGACACTTTGTTCCTGAGCTTGATTAGGCTAGCTTCCAATTCAGCAATTTTCTTGTCTTGAACAAGTTTTTCTTTCTGCAACACCTGTACCTATTGGGACAAAATTGTACACAAAGTAGTTAAATTTGCAACATCCACCACCTCTGGTGCTTGTGCTTGTGGTGAACTACTAGTAGCAATAGAAGCAGCAGGTGTGTGGATCATCTCATTAGTGTTTGGTGGAACACCAACATTGTGAGAAGAAGATTAAGAATCTTCTAGGGAATGGGAACTCTGGTGAGAAGGAGTTTGCTGAGAAGCACTAGCATTGCTAGGTTCCTCACCTTCTTTATTGGCAGGTTGGGCTAACATATGAGCAAACAATGGTGTTACTTTTCCTGTAAAGGCATTGCCTTGTTTGGTCAAGAAATAGAAAGTTGTCTTTGTAAATGTAGGAACATCCCATGTATCAGTTAACTCTCGTAGGTTAGGTATTTGGTTACTAACTAAAGTCTGAATGAATCTAGGATACATTAAAAACTTCTTAGTCCCTTCCAAATTCCTAGTCATGCCTTCAAAAATTAATTTTGAAAAATAAAAAACCCTGTTATTTGCTAGACAAACACCAGCTGATGCCAATGCAGCAGGAATTTGATCAAAAGATGTACTTTTAGAACTTAAACAGTGAATAATAGCATGAAAAAGCAATTTCCATTGAGGTTAAAATAAAGCTTTAAAGAAAGTAAGACTTTGCCTACTACCTCCATAGCCCATGGCTGCAAGGCCATCATGAATCTCTGTATTAGTAAGCATACTTAGTCCATTTTCATCATTTAATCTCAAACTTGCTCGTAGCAGTACCTCAGTTACATAATATGTTTCTATGATTCACCCTAGCCTTAATGCAAGGTTGATCAAACCGAGTACCTAATACAGCAGTATTCCAAAATTGTTCAACAATGGAAAAAGAGACAACTGGACTTACAGTGAGTGCAAAGCGAACATGACTTCGAGATAGGAAACCAAGCATCTCATGGAAACCAAGAGAGTCATCATTCGTAGCAAGATTTGCAACCAAATTATGCTTAGAGATTACTTGTAAAGCAGCCATTAGTATTTTTGATGATCGAAAAATTAAAGAGAAGGTTATAGAATCAAGAGATAAAAATAAAAGATTAGGTGAATCAATTGTGTAATTGTAGTAAGTATTTAAGTAAATAACAAACCCAAGCACGAAGAAACCAAAATTTTTACAAAAGAGACCCTTAACGGTACAACGGACATGTAGTGGTACATGGAACATAAGCGGTATTTGAATTTGTGCTAGCGGTACTTGGAGTGACAACGTACCTCACAATATTGACCAGTTCATGCTTTCCACTAACAATGTAACCTATTTTATCTTTTTCTATGAACTTGCAATTACATAAAAAACACAAAACATAGACTATACGATAAAAATTTATAAAAATTTGTACAGCTATTACCTCCCCTCAACATATGCAGCATGTTATTGGTTGAGCATACCAATGCTTGTCACCAAGAATTCGAATCTCTTTGCATCAAATGCCTTGGTCAACAAATCAGCTACATTGTTGTCTGTATGGATCTTCAAGACTTGAATAAGCTTTTTGTCATAAGCATCTCTTATAAAGTGATGTCTTATTTCAATATGCTTGGCCTTGGAGTGAAATACTGGATTCTTGACAATGCATATAGTACTTTCGTTATCAAGTTAAACCCATAGTCCAACAATTGATTTTGAATCTAAAGTACTTGTCCACAAAAATGAGCAACAACTACATATTCAGCTTCAGTTGTAGAAGTAGAAACAATGGTTTGCTTCTTACACTGCCATGATATGAGTCTTTTTCCTAGGAATTGACAACCTCCTGTTGTGGATTTCCTATCATGATTAGCTCCAACAAAATCACTATCTGAGTAAGCTTCCATAATCCTAAATTAGGTTGACTTTTAAGATATTTAAAAATCTTCTTCACAGCATGTAGATGTGACACCTTTGGATGAACTTGGAACCTTGAACAGGCACACACAACAAACATTATATCCGGCCTTGAAGTAGTAAGATATATCAATGAACCAATCATTGACCTGTATAGATGAATGTCAACATCTTCTCCATGTTCATCTTTTGATAGAGACTTCTTGGCTTCAACAGGTGTGCTTGTACTCCTTGTATCCATACATGAAAATTTCTTCAAGATTTTAGCAACATTTTTATCTTGGCTGATAAATATTCCATCTTTCCTTTGTTTGACTTGCAGTCCCAAAAAGAAAGTTAGTTCTCCCATAAAACTCATTTGAAATATTCCTTTCATCAAAGCTTCAAACTCTTCACACCATGTCTTCTTGGTAGAACCAAAAATGATGTCATCAACATAAACTTGAACTAGAATGATGTCCTTAGCATTCTTCTTGATGAACAGAGTTTTGTCAATGGTTCCTCTCCTATATCCATGTTCTAGCAGAAAATTTGATAAGGTTGCATACCAGGCTCTTGGAGCTTGATGCAGACCATAAAGTGCTTTTATAACCTTGTAGACTCTATTGGGGAATTTAGGATCTACAAAACCTGGAGGTTGTGAGACATATACCTCCTCTGAAATAGTAACATATAGAAAGGCACTTTTCACATCCATTTGATAGACAATAAATCCCATATATGATGAAAAGGCCAAAAATAACCTAATGGCTTCTATCCTTGCCACTGGTGCTGATAGTTGTAAAACACCTCTTTTAGGAAAAAGAGCGTATAATCGGCAAGTATTAAACTCGACGATTTAGGAAAACCGACAAGTCGAATAAATGCTGGTTCATTATCGAAGGAGGTGTGTGGATTAAGTGTGCCAATATGTAAAATCAAAGTTTGGATTAGTGACGTTTTTTGTTTAGAAGAGAAAAAGTAAAGACGAGCTACGATTACGATTATACTACGACGAATTAACGTAAAACGCGAACGTAAATACGTAAAACGTGACGAAATTAAAAATTTAACCTAAAAATTAATTAAAAGTTAAAACTAAGTCTAAAATAATATAAATAAGAATAAAAATCCAATAAATATATTTTTAAATATAATTAAGAAAAAGCCCAAAATATTATTTTAATGAACTAATAACTCACTTATATTATTTAAAAACTAAAAAGTATTTTTCGTAAATTTTTAAAACTATTTTTCTAATTTTAAAACACTAAAAACTATTTTTAAACCAAAATAATGATTAAAAATATCAAAATAATGCTAAAAATAATTTGACAATTTTAAAAATCCTAAATTATACTAATGAATAGTAGAAAAATGAAAAAGTTTGAAAAAAGTAAAATTTTTCACTAAAAGACAAAACAGAATTAATAAAACCCTAATTAAACTAAAATAAATTCTAAAAATTAATTAAAAAGTGAACAGTAAAAATATTTTTGAACTAAAAATCTTAAAATACTTTTCTAAATCTAGGGAAATTTTTGAAACAGAAAATATTAAGTTTTGTCACTAAAAGACAAAAACCGATAATTAAAAAGTAATTTAAAATGCAATTTAATCTAAAAAATAGGAAATGAACAGTAACTAAAAAATAAATTAAACAGAAAAATCAGAAATAAAATAATAAAAATTACAAAATTGAAATCAGTGAAAAATTCCTAAATATGACCACTAAAGACAAAATAATTAAGATCTGATGTTGACCCTTTGGTAGATTTTGTCTGCTTGTGTATCAGTGGGAACCTTAACACTATCAGTGGGAAAGGAGTTCCCACTGACAAGCTTAATTATGTAGAAAATAAATTTTGGCTGTTTTGAGCCTTGATTGTTGGTCGTTTTGGATACAAAGGCACCCCCACACTCAATGGGGTGTGGGGAGTCAGTTTAAGCACAAAAACAAGCAGGTTCAATTCAAAAAATCACACCAATAGGGAAATATTCAGTCATTGATGTGCTAAATGGGGGCCTGGTGACAATCTGCTGAACTAAGTGGTCACTAGGCGAATTTAGAGCATGTAGAACTTGACCCTAAGCTACCAAAGCAACAAACAAATAGTAATCAGGCCTGAACAACACCCTTATCTAACTAATTTCAGAATCACAAATCTAAAAACAAGAAAAACAAAGTCTACAAGGCCTACTGATGGTTTGGTACTAGTTTATGCTACATACTTGACAAAGAAAACTTCATTCTATTCCTAACTGAGCAATCTAAACTACAAATATGACTTAACTACAGCAGATTGGGGGTGTGTGGGCATAAAAGTTTGGGTGTGTTGTCACCCACACCCAGTTTAACTACTATTCCAAACACTCCCCAAAATCTGTTAATGAGAAGTTTTTCAAAAGAGAAACTTGGGTAAATCAACTTAAACCAACACTTATGCATACATTAGACAGAAAACATGAGCAACAGTCAAATAAGCAGAAACAAGCATTGACGAACTAATTTCACATAGAGCACATAATTTATCAGAAAAAAAAATCACAAGAGGGAGTTCACACGTACCTGACTCAACCTTAATCAAGCTGAGGCTTGGAGTGGATTCCACCAGCTCTAGTAAAAGATTCTGACTTATGGCTTTAAGTGTTTTGAAGTAGAGAAAGGAGTCTTGGGGACTACAACAGTCCCAACAAGACTTATGTCTTCAAAAAAAAATGCTCCTTGTGTACTTGTTATGAACACACAACACAAGAACACTTCAAGTGCATAAAATCCAACAAGATTTCAGTTGTCAAGTGAATCTTGTTGCTTTTATGCACAATAAGCAATAACAGTTAATCAAAACAAAGAAACAGATTTGTGAAAAAGCTCTAAGAAATAAACTTTTGAAAACTCAATCTTTTGAACTCAAACTTTGAAACTTAAAGAAACTTAAAAGGAGCTTATACAAGCTTTATAAACTTATTTGTTTGTAAGAAAAATAAGCTTATATGCTTCTATAACTTAAAACATAAAATCAGCTTAAGGATTCAGTGTCCTTTCACCCAAACCTGATTTCTTGATAAAAAACTTCAACAAACTTGTGCAATGAAAAAGGATTTATGTGTACACTAAAGCAATAAGTAAAATGGAACACAGTGATGTACAAACTTTAAAATTTCATTAACATTACTTAGTTAAAAATCGTACAAAAACTGGAACAAAAGAAGTATGAGCACAAGACACAAATACTTATACTACCTACAAGAAGGATCTAGAAAACATGAAAATACGAAACCCTAAATACAATAAATCCCTATTCTGCCCTTTAGCTTAAATTTTGAAAAAGTCTTGGATCCCATGTGGTGATTCTGATGTTGTTCAGCTTTGTTTGACCAATCTTGAGTGTTCATCCAAACTTTGGGAGCAAGAATTTGCACTGGAGAGGTTGGATGCCTGTGAGATTTGTTTGTTGCTAAAAAGAGTGAAGCAGGGTTGTCTCGTGTGGGGTCCAGGGGTCACGGGTGAAGTTGTTGGTGAGTGGGTTTGGATTAGGGTGAGATTAATTAGGGGATCTAGAAATTTTAAGGACAAATCCCTTTGTTTTGGGAGATTAGAGGTTTAGGGTTTGTATAATTAGGGGGTAGCAGGGATGGTTTTGATGGGATTAAGGTTGATTAGGTTTTAAAAATAGTGTTTCCCACCTTACTTAAAACTAATAAACAGATTAAAAATCTGATTATTTAAGTTGTGAAGTGGAAAGAAGACGTGGATGTATGGGATGATCGGATTGGGTGGTTGACCAGTCAAGGTGACGTGGCAGAAGGTGAGTGGGTGATGGAGGTTTGGTGGTCTGGACAGAAGTGGCCCCTTAACTGCCATGTTTTTGGCATATAAGGTTTTAATCAACAAAACTCCAATTCCCTTTATAAAAACTATAGGCTAATTGCATTTTCAGTCCCTCCAGGTTGTAATGATGGAAACAAGCTCTAAGCTTGTAAACTTTTAGTTCTTCAAGGGCCATCTTTGTAAATTCTTCATTCTTCAAGTATATATCTTGTATAAATTGATTCTTGGAGGACCAAAGTTGAAAAATCCCAAAAGATGAGGGACCAAACTTGACATTCTTCAAAACTTCAAGGGCAATTTTGTAAATTCTATACTTGGGCCCGGTTCTTTGTGCGGCTTCGTTTCCCGTGTTCGTTTTTGCTTGATTCTTGTAATCTTTTGTTAAATTCACGATATCCGTACCTAAAATACACAATGAACAAACACAAGCATATATTTGGGTATTTTATGACATTTTTAACCGTTTTAATCCCGATTTGGACGATGAGACTATGTATAATTACAGTCTCATCACTCCCCCATACTAAACCATTGCCGTGTCCCCATGCAATGCTAGAATTAAGTATCGTAGCACTTCCAAAATTTATTTTATGATGACATTTATTTAAAACGTAAAGTTAAATAAACTACTATATGTGTTTTAGACATAATGTATCTTTTTCATCACAATTAAGTGACTTTTAGGATCATTGAAAAAGAACAGGTGAATGCGTCGTTAGAAATAATTTCGTCGTCCTCGATTTTCACCCAATTCCATGCTAAGCGTGTAACGAGATCATTGTTATTATAAGTTAGCAACACGATCATATCTCATGAGTGTTAATTACGAAACTAAACTCCATTATTCCTACTTGGTATCTCTTATATTTTATTTTTGTATTAATGATCACGAGGATACATCATTGACATATGCGTGAATAGAGATTAAGTCTAAAAAATAGAGTTTTAACGGTGTAACCAAAATCATTAAATTAATAATTCATCCCAATAGACAACGATGTCAAAAAATTAAGTCAACAAGAAGGATCGATAAACACGGTTTTATAATGGTTTTGAACATGAGACTTATTACCAAGACTTTTATACGCCCCTTAACGGAAGGGCCTTATTATCATAGGTTTACCTCCATCTTTTATTCAACTCCGCCATGGAGCTTTTATTATACTTCGGTCTTGCCTTTCCTTTTATTATCCACCTCATCGGTAGTTTTATTAGCCAAAGACGTATATCCTCACGCTAAAGTGAATTTTGGATCTTTAATGCTTCACAGATTAAGGATTGATTCACTTTCAATTTGGGCATAGATTTTTCGGCCTTGTGAGCTTCAAATTTTTGCTTAATTTAGGTGAGCACTTGAAATCTTATATTAGGTGAAGCTTTCGATTATTCGGGTGCCAATACTTCAAAACCGTGACGCTGGCGATACCTTAATCTTTTCCTAATTTAATTACATGGAAGCTACTAAAACAAATTAGAAACCAACTATAGTGACTAAACCACTAAATCAATATTTATTAACAATTTATTATACAAAAGCGTGGGGAGAATAAGCTAATAATTACTATACATGAGATTGTGAAAGATTACGAGACTTATAAATAACTCTATCATTTCTCGTCCTCATTTAAGAGACTTAGCCTAAAAAGTTAAGGAATCAAAGCTAAGTGCTCAACACGCACGGTCGAGTCAAAAATTACTCTTATTCTCACCATCGGAAAACCTACATTCGTGTCTTAAACACTAGAAAATTTTTTAAAATTTGACCATTTTTAGCCTTATTTTGCAACAAAATGATAACAAAAAGATGAATATTGGATTGCATGGTGACGTAAGCAAGGTGAAGTATCTACTCACCCCCATACTAAAACTAAACATTATCCTCAATGTTTCGAGTCTAGGGGTGAAAACACACCCATACTAGAGACGAAGTTGAATGCTTAATCTCGAGCATGGAAAGGGTAAAACGAAATACCTAAAAGCCGTTTATGAATTATGCTAATAAGATAAACGTTAGAACATAAAAGGATATCATCGGATATCGGAATCTCCAAAGGCAATGATCGAAGCTCGAGTGATCCACAAAATGAACACGAGAGGCTTCAATGATGACGATGAACCTAATAAATCATAATCACAAACAACCATGGAACAAAGGTTGGAGGAGCACAAGTCCCCTCGTTACATTAAACTAAGAAATCCATAATATTTACAAGGATAAGCATGAGAATCCCCCACGAGGCACATTGTTTTTGATAACCGAGTCAAAAGCTCGACTCAAATCCCCATAAATGTGATTATTTAGGGATAATCATGGTTTGGTCATTTTTGGTGGGGCTTACATGATAAAAAAGGCCCAAAAGTACATGGAGTACTTTAAAAATCCGATACACGTATACCGGGGTCAAAGATAGCGTACTCGTTTTCGGATGAAAGACAAAACAACGCTACTTCAACCGAAGCCAAATAAACCCCAAAGGGGTTAAAGAAAAGAGATGAGAAGTAGAAAGGTGGGGCAATGGGTAAGTCAACATAATGAGCTACTCGAGGTAGACTCACACCAAGCAAATAGATATGATTTCCATTTATTGCATCGGTGGAAGACCGAGATTTCCCTTTACAAGCAATTCCGGGATCGTAAATCTCGTCCTCGGTGGAGAAATGTGAGGGAACATAAGGGGCTTCCCCCACACTAAAACCACACACACCATCGTCAAAAGGAGTAGACGAGGTGGTAGCACTCATATAACGCGGTGATGACGGAGTTAAACATGTAGAAAAATCTTTTACAACATTTTTAAAATCTTTTCCTTTTTCATCGTTTAAAAACTCTCTATGAAAACCCGATTTGATAATGTCGAAAATATTTGGCGTGTCAAATTAAAAATTAGTCGTGCTAAAAATTCTCACATTTAAGTCACTGGTGGGAGGGGGTGGCGGATTATATAAGTTCTCAAAACGTTTATCAATAAAGAACACCGCCCCCTCGGGGTAAACATACTCTTCATCCTCATGAACGTCGATCTCTTTGATTTCTTCATCAAAGATAGGCTTGTCAAACCAAGGTTTGTCATTCCGCTCCTTGAGTATCTTAGAAACTCTCTCGAAAAGATCACGATCAAGTATGAAAAAATCATTCATTTGTGGGGATTGTTGATAAGTTAAATCCTCACAAATGTGGTAAACGTAATTCTCCTTTTGAGGAGTGTTGATTAGGTAAATCCTCGAGAATTGGATTTTTAGTGGTCACATGAGTTGGTTCATCATCAAAAATAAGACGTTCCAGCTCATTAAGTTCATCCTCGATTTTGGAAAGACCGACCTCACTTGTAGGTGGAAGTGGAGGCAAAAGAGCTAACTCTCGTTCAATGATTTCCTCAATCTCGGGATCAAACTCATAATCATCGTACTTCACATGTTTCTTTTTAGGAGAATCAAAAATTGCATGTGTATTTCGAAGTACGTGATCAAGCTCGGCAAAATCGCCATCGTCATCGTCAAAGAAAGAGTCGATGTGAACCATGGTCTTACAAGTCGAATGACTATGCTTAGGTGACTTTTCTACAACGAGAGGATCGATGTCGATGAAACCTTTCGCCTCAACGGGTGTTAGGCTAGGAAAAGGAGGCACTTGGATGGAGTTAGAAGTTGAAGCTTCAAAGACGTGGTCCTTCGAAGGTGGTGAAGACGAGCTCATTTTGGTCATTGTCGTGATGACAATAACGTGGCCCTTCGGAATTGGTGTTTCACTTGTTTCATCGAATTTATCCCAAAGTGAATTTTCATTCATAAATTTACACATACCCCTTTGAATTAGGTACACATATTCTTTGTCATTAAAATCATCATCTTTAAAACCGTTCTTCTTAATTTTTTCAAAACATGCATTAAGCCTCATTCTTTCCGCTAAAGTGTACATTTTGAAATCATTAGTGTTAGACTCAAAATATTGAGCCAAACAAGAATGCTCGGTCATATGTTTATTATGTATCGTATTTTAGAACGTTGTAATAGGTAGTATATTAGTCGTGTTATTACGGGCTTAACTTTAAGCTAAGGTTCATTAATAAGTAACCAAAGCCCAAAAGGAAAGCCCGGCCCAAACCATATAGTCCATAAAGAAGCCCGCATGTGGGTGGACTATATATACCCTTCCTAGCATGTTAGGAAGGGTGTTGGTTCATTTGTATTCTCACTTCTCAATCTAACATTCCACAAGTTCCAACCATTTTCTCTCTACTTTCTCTCACTACTTCTCTCTCTAAAATTCATCTCATTTCTACCTTTCTTTCTTTAAATTCGTGATTATACAATCATTATATTAGGGACAACAATTGGTATCAATCGCCATGGGGTAGTTTTGTGATTGGTTGTTGTGTTTTCATATGATTCGTGTGATTCAATCCATAAATCATCTCGAATTCGAATTTTTTTTTGTGTTTTTCGTGTTCTATCTCTTGCTACAAATCTTCTATATACTTGTTGTAGAGATTTGGTTTTTTTGGTTTGGTTAAAAACACGATCTTGTTGCCTAAAAAGTTGGAAAAAAGGTCCCTTATTGCGACAGCTACAATTTCGGAAAAGGGAAGTACGGTTTTGATCGCAATAACCCTAGGGTTTTACTTTGCGATCAGTATTGCGATAGCCCCCTTATTCCGATCTGGACATTCCGATCGTTATTGCGATCTGGATTGCGACGGATTTAAGGCAATCTTGAAACGTTACTCTGCCCACATTGCGACAGCCACATTGCGATCTGAATATTCCGATCTGGGATTTCGATAGGTACACATTGCGATCTGAATATTCTGAACTGGGATTTCGACAGGTGCACATTGCGATCTAAAGGACATTCCGATCTAAGCAACATTCCGATGGGCATTCCGATGGCACATTCCGATGGACATTTCGATGACATGTTTAGCTAAATTTTTGTTTGAGTATTTTTTAGACTTAACTACCATCTTGACTAGTTTCGGAACTAGTTTCGGAACGTAGTAAAATCAAATTTTTTCCATACTAGTTTTAGGACATTTCTAGCTCTATTTCAAAATTTGGTGATTACAAATTTTTTAGGTCTACCGTTTTGTCGGACTGAGGAATTTATTGTCGGGCTGAAAGAAAAAATCGGAATTTTCAAAATTGCAACGACAAACCAATCACACCATATCTACTTAAGATCCAAAGTCAATTCATCAACTGTGTCACCCATTATGGATTCCGTAACACAAGATGTGCATGCACTCAAATCCAAGATGTCGGTTGCAAAAGAACGATGCATGACACACTTTAGATCACTCCAGTCACACCTTCAAGTTCTTTCAAATGACGATTTAAAAGGCACTCGCGTCGAACTTGGATTCAAACGGGTATTCATGTCACTAACTGGTCAAGATGTTGAGAAATTCACAAGAACAATGTTACTCAATGCAGCTCACCTTGAACAACAACTTGCCAACGATGAATATCAAGAGGTTGAATCCATAGATGCCGTTTTGGTTCTCGAAAATCAGTTTCAGCAATTCATTGGTACACAGGTGTCTGTACACTATGATCGAGAATTCATAAACAATTACTTCTTTAAATATACTCGGTTAGAAGTTCAAGAATTCAAGGAGACGTTTCTTCAACACATGAGAGATATAAGGAAGTTAATTGCCGAAAGAACACGTCATAAACTACCAGTTGAAAGACGGGTGAATGAAAGACTAATGCAGACGAACGAGATCAATGTCGATGATGGTCAAACATTGGATGATTGTTCGATTATCACAGAAATCAGCGGGATAGAATCAGAACAGCAACAAACCATCCACAGCTCAGGGAATGATCCAGCAGCCGATGATGCAGATATCAAACCCATTTATGATGAAGAGCCAATTGCTGAGGTACAATTAAATGTTGTGTATGATGATCATCAATATATTGATTCTAAGATTCATGAGCTTGAAACTATGTTAGCTCAAAAGACAAAAGATTTTGAGGATGCTAAACTCGAGTTTTTAAAGAAAAATGACAAATTTGAATCTTATTTTGAAAAACTTGAAAAAGCAAACGTTGTTCTTGAACAAAAACTGGATCGTAAAATTCAAGATTCTAATGCGGAAAAATAACATTTTGTGAAACAAATAAATTTGTTAGAATCAAAGTTGGCTTCTCAAAATCCAAGTCCTCCGCCGGCTTCAGTAAGTGAAATATCTGTGCAACCTATCGACACTGTAGATAGTAATGACGCGAATGCTGATAACGACATATTTGATAATATAAACATTAAGTTAGAACAACGTGTCGCTCAATTACTTCTACAAAATGAGCAATTGAAAGATCAGATTCAGGAAAAGGTTTTTGCATTAACAGCAGTGAAAAATGAATTAAGGAAGCTAAAAGGAAATAGTGTGGATACTAAGTTAGCAAATCAGTCTATCTTGGGGAAACCTCCTACTCAACCATTCCGAAACCGCTCAGTTGCTAGACAACCGAATGCGTTTAAATCTGAACGACCCAAAACATCCAACTCGAGGTTTGCATCCCAAGTTGACATGCGTAGCAATTTGCCAAACACTGTCACTCCACAATCTAGATACTCCTTAAGATATTCTGCCTATGTAAAACCCAATCACATGAATGATTCAAGCAACTCTAGCAATAGCCACAAGAACATGCCTAGGCGAAGTTCAAATGACACGGGTCATAAAAGCTATCTAGAGGATGCTAAGATAAAGACACAAGCAAGAGATAGGACACAACCGAAACCTAGGAGCGCTAATCACACATCTAGGAATTCTAGACCCTTCTATGATGTGCCCAAATCAGCCTATCCTAGGAACACTAGATCCTTCTCAGATGCTAAGCACTTTGTTTGCACGAAATGTAACAAATGTGTGTTTAATGCCATTCATGATGATTGCATCACTAAAGTCCTGAACAAGGTGAACCAAACAGCTAGAGCATCTCAAAGATGGAACCCTAAAGGAAATAGTTTTTCTCCAATTAAGTCTTCCGCGGTGCATGAGAAAGCTAAGTTTCCTAGACCCTGTCTTAAGTGGAGACAAACAGGTAGAATCTTCAAAACAACTAGTCTTAAATGGGTTCCTACTGGAAAAATATTTCCCTCTAGCACGACAAAGGTTCACTGTGAACCCCCACATGGTTCTCACGAAGATATCACTAACAAATATGCAAGCATACAAACTATTGATGAAAGTGCAGGTAATCAAGTAAAGGTTCAACAAGAACATAAAGGTTTTCCTTATTCATACCGTTCAACAAAAGACACTCTCAGAGTTTGGTTGCTGAAGAAACAAATATCAGAGAAATATGTGTCTCAGGGGTTTCACAAGTAAGAAACACTATGGAACTTGAACAAAACAGTTTAAGTCCCGATCCACAAAGACAAATGACTTCCGTTCACAACCGCACGGAACTCGGAACTCAAGACCACAGCAATGAACCGTCAAGTTCAAAGCTGGTTCCTGAACATGTTCCTAGAGCAGATATGGCAGTGGACACGACACTTGAAGAGTTGGAAATGTTATATGGACCAATGTATGATGAATATTTCACGGGGGAGAAACAAGTTGCATCGAAGTCTTCCGCTGTCACTCATGATACGAATGATGATACCGATCATCATCGACAAAAGGATACAACTTCATCTACTTCAACACGGGTTGTTGCAGATTTACCTCCTCAGAATATCACTTCAACAATCGATCCTACAACATCCACAACTACTGTCATTGCTCCAGAGAACACAAATCAAGCAGACGGTGCATTATCTGACGATGACGATTTTCACAACCCATTTGGTACATCGGTACACGAAACTGGAGACTCTTCTACTCGCCATGTTGATCCGTCAAATATGCATACGTTCTATCAACGACATCCTTCAACACATCATTGGACCCGAGATCATCATTTGGTTCACGTAATTGGAAACCCTTCACAGCCTGTTCGTACAAGACGACAACTAGCAACCGATGGCGATGTTTGTATGTTCGCACTCGCCGTGAGTACAGCTGAACCGAAAAACATCAAAGAAGCCATGGCTGATCATGCTTGGATTTAATCGATGACGGATGAACTTCAACAGTTTGAAAGACTTAAAGTCTGGGAACTTGTTGACAGACCATACGATGTGACTCCTTTAAATCTTCGTTGGATCTGGAAAAACAAGATGGATGAAGAAAACACGATCATCAAGAACAAAGCTAGGCTAGTGGCTAAGGGGTATGGCCAGAAAGAGGGAATTGATTTTGATGAATCATTTGCAGCAGTTGCTCGGATGGAAGCAGTCAGGATTTTTCTTGCTTATGCTGCACATAAGGGATTCACTGTCTATCAAATGGACGTAAAGACGTCATTTCTTAACGGTCATTTGAAGGAAGAAGTCTATGTCACGCAGCCGGAAGGATTCGTCAATCCTCATTATCCTGACAAGGTGTATCGTCTCCACAAAGCACTTTATGGACTCAAGCAAGCTCCAAGGGCGTGGTACAACGAGCTCTCAAAATTTCTGGTATCCAAAGGTTTCTCAAAAGGTTCCATTGATCTAACTTTGTTCACTTATAAATATGGGGATGACATTTTGCTTGTGCAAATTTATGTTGATGACATTATTTTCGGGTCTACAAACCCAAAACATTCAAAATGGTTTGAAAAAGTAATGCACAGCAAATTTGAAATGTCTATGATGGGCGAACTAAAATTCTTTCTAGGAATTCAAGTTCACCAATCCCCAAGTGGTATCTTTATAAACCAAGCTAAGTATTGTCAAGAGATAATAAAAAAGCATGGTATGACTTCATGTGACCCCGTTGGGACACCATTATCAACCACATCGCTAGATGCTGACTTGGAGGGATTACCCATAGATCAAACAAGATATCGTTCCATGATCGGGTCCCTCATGTATTTAACAGCAAGCAGACCTGATATTCATCATGCTACATGCTATTGTGCACGATATCAAGCACGACCCACTGAAAAGCACCTCAAGGAGGTTAAACGGATCTTTCGGTACCTTAAGAATACCATTCACATGGGACTCAGGTATCCGAGGGAAACCGGTTTCTTTCTAACGGCCTATTCAGATTCTGATCATGCAGGGTGTCTTGATACACGTAAAAGTACTTCTGGTGGTGCACAATTTCTATGACAAGATAAGTTTGTGGGATGGTCTTCCAAGAAACAGGATTGCACGTCACTTTCATCAGCCGAAGCGGAGTATGTGTCTCTATCTGCGTGTTGTGCTCAAGTTCTTTGGATGAGAACACAACTCACGGATTATGGCTTCCACTTTGATAAAGTACCTATGTACTGTGACTCAAAGTCTGCCATAGCCATCTCCTGCAACCCGGTACAGAATTCCCGCACGAAGCACATCGATGTCAGATACCACTTCATAAAGGAACAAGTTGAAAGAGGTATCGTTGAAATATACTTTGTTGGAACGGATTACCAATTAGCCGACTTGTTTACGAAAGCTCTGTCGAAAGATAGGTTTGAGTACCTCGTTAGGCAAATTGGTATGAGATGTTTGACTCCAGCAGACCTGGAGATTCTGGTAAAGGTGCCTGCTTGATTTATCTATCAAACATCAACTTGTAAATATCTTTGAAAAAGCACAATACAAAAATATAAAACACATAAAAACAAAACACAAAATTAAAAAATCTTTCAAAATCCAAAAATATTCTTCTCGACATGTCTTTCAGTATCGATAATATGGACGTGCCTAGAAATGTCGCTCAATAACGACACGGGTGTGTACATAAAGCTCGAATGAAAGTTGTAAATATTTTTCAAAACATGTCATTACTTCTTTTAATAAAGGAAATTGTCTATTTTGGACAAATATTTCCAAACAACGGGTAGAGCAATCTATCACGGGTTGAGCTTGTCACAAAACATCCAACGTTTTGAGCTCAACACAATGGCTTGTAATCACTTTCAGATTGCAACCCGGACCGATATTCACGGGGGAGTGTACGATTTAGTGCCCTTACCCTCAGCAAAAGAAGAGAAATCTTCTTACACTTGAGTGGATTCGTCAAGACATTCAAAGTCTATGAACTCAAGGTTATGCTTTAGAAAAACCTTTCGACAAAAAGAATTGATTTTTCAAAAAGCGTTGAACACAATTTTTTCAAGAATTTTTCAATGATATTCAAAATCTTTCAAAAATTGTGTGTTCAACAACTCCCATCCTCAAAAAGCGAAATGTGGATAATATACTCACAATGACAATTCAATTGGATCAATTTTTGAGGAGGAGCATTTTTAACTTCATGCAAAAGATTAACACATCTTTCTCCCAGAGATTTCAAGACTATTTTTTCAAAATATATTTTAATCAAATGTGGTATCTCTAATATCAAAAGATTTTATATGTTAGAGATAGGGGAGAAAATGTGATTAAAATGTGATCTAATATAAGACTCAAGCACTTTAACTCTTACCTACATGTGCGAAACACTTTCGATTATCGATGCACATGTGAAGGGGGAGCATTTCTTAAACGACAAAACTAGCAAGGTGTTAAATGTTTTTCAAACACTTTGTTAGAATTTAAAGTGGTTTTCATGGTTACGATCAAATACCCACAACATCTTTAATTCACGACGTTATTGGTGTCAAAAGGGTGGTTAGGTTTAAGTCCTATGATCCAACCAGAACCGGAGGGATCTTCCCAGGGACAATCCAATAGATTATTAGAAGTCCTTAGGAAAGATGGAGTAGAATGTGAACGTAGCTGAATGCCGACTAAGTACTGATGCTAGCACTGGAACAATCACAACAAGGTGCTAGTAATGATGTCTTGGTAAGCATTGAAGGGGTTGAAGAATGAAAAAGAAATGTAAGGATAAAGGGTGTAAAGAAAGAAGCCCTCCATAAAACTTAGGCAGAAACCGGGTCAACTCATCATGAAGACAAACTCATCATGGACCCAGTGATGTGAAGCACAACCCTTTCCTAGCTACTCAGGCTTCTCTCAAAAGAAGTTTGTTTTATTGTCACGGAGAACAACATGACTACTATTGACTTTCTCACTTCGAGATAGTTGATATTGAATAGGTGGCATCTGCTCCAGCCTCCGACCACTAAAAGTGCACAAATCGAGTCTAGAGCCAAGAGATCAATCAAATCTCGTTAGGACACACGGATGAAGATCAAGAGAGTCCTACGCTATATCCTTATGATATTGCTAGAACACTCAGAGTGATACTACTTAGTATTCACAATGATGAGGGAAATCCTTCCAGTGTTAACATCAAACAACACTGCGGTAGGTCATATGCAAGATTCTTTATGAATTGAACATGTGCAAAACTGAAAAGCAACAGTGGTTTGATTCTGAATTGATTCAAACTCGTTTCAGGTTTCTACGCAATATCTTTATGGTCTTGCCAGAACATTCAGAGTGATATTCATTAATATTCACAGTGACGAATGGAAATCCTTCTAGCGTCAACCTCAAACAGCGCTACGGTAGGTAACTTGCGAGATTCTTATGAATCAAGCTTGTGTCAACTGGAAAGCAACAATGGTAAGATTCTTAATGAATCAAACGTGTTCCAGGAAATTGAATTGACGACTTTAATCAAGCGGATATTTATCCAATTGATTCACTCTTTATGTTCGCAGTCTTGCTTTGAGACGGTCGAGTAAAGAGAACGGCTAGTACAGCCGCGAAACCCTGTCAAGGAGATTCTTAATTGAATCTACCTGATCACAGGTACGATATTTAATATCGTATAACAGTCTTCACCGACCGGAGGTAAAACGCTACCGATTTAGGACGAATGTCAAAGCCATTCAGTCCGTGTCTATGTTTTGTCTCGAGAAGGTGGCGTCACGGTGTACACAGCAAAGTCAAACATTCAAAACCACATACTCATGCCTAAAGACATATTCAACAATTAATAGTGTGAGCATGTGGATGAAGACACAAGATCGCAAGATGGCAAAGACAAGTCAAGGATGATTTGAAGATCTCAAGCTTAAAGACAAAGTCGAAAGACAACGACAAAGGCTCAAAGATCACAGCATGAAGGAACAAGACTACGATTACACGTTCAAGACTCATTTATGGCGAGATTAGTAATCTCTACAAATTTCCTAAATGACCAAGGTTTATGACCTCTCATTGGGGGAGATTGTTAGCCTCAAAATATTGAGCCAAACAAGAATGCTCGGTCATATGTTTATTATGTATCGTATTTTAGAACGTTGTAATAGGTAGTATATTAGTCGTGTTATTACGGGCTTAACTTTAAGCTAAGGTTCATTAATAAGAAACCATATAGTCCATAAAGAAGCCCGCATGTGGGTGGACTATATATACCCTTCCTAGCATGTTAGGAAGGGTGTTGGTTCATTTGTATTCTCACTTCTCAATCTAACATTCCACAAGTTCCAACCATTTTCTCTCTACTTTCTCTCACTAATTTCTCTCTCTAAAATTCATCTCATTTCTACCTTTCTTTCTTTAAATTTGTGATTATACAATCATTATATTAGGGACAACAATTAGGTTTAGAATCATTAGGTTTTGAAACCTCGGTTTTTTCATTATCACAAGACACTTGGAATTTTGATGAGACTGCTTTTATACAAAGTCTCATCGTCCAAAAAGGGCTTAAAATGCATTAAATATCATCAAAATACACAAATATATGCTTGTGTTTGTTTCTTGTGTATTTTAGGTACGGATATTGAGAAAATGACAAAAGATCACAAGAATCATGCAAAAACGAACACGGGAAACGAAGCCGCACATTGAACCAAGCCGTAATGAAGAATTTTCCAAGAAAACCCTTGAAGATTTGAAGATTTATGAAGAAGGGTCCTCCAATATGGAAGAATTGACACTTTATACCCTTGTATCTTCATAATTACAAGATTGGTCCCAAAAGTTGGTCAATATTTTTCAAAAAGGGCCCTCCACTTTGAAGAATTGGCAATTTTAGTCCCTCAACCAAACTAAAATATCAATATAAGTCCTTCTCAAAGTCAAACATATCAAGAAGAACTCCATGTTACAAGAATTACCAATTTAGTCCTTTGAAAATACCAAAATTACCAAAAGGACCCTTGACTTTGAAGACTTGGCAAAAATGGTCCCTCAAAAATGATGACTTGGCAATTTCAGTCCTCCAAAAGGTCAATCATACAAGTCAAGACCTGAAAATACTTTGGAAAAGTATTTGGGGCAAAAGTGTGAAAATGAAAAGTTTGAATACAAAGGGAATCCGGATTTAGGCTATTATTTACAAAGTGGAAGGAAAATAAAAGATGAGGGGTTAAATGTGGGAGACAAGAAAGTTACCTAGACCAGTGAGGGGGTGACACGTGCCCCACTCACTCCATCCTACCAATCACAACTCATCCCTTGGCCATGTCACACTCCACTCACCGTTTATTATTAACTAACTTTTTCAAATGTTAATTAATAATAAAAACAGGCGTTAAACACCCACTAAACCCAAAATAAAGATCAAATGAGCTATTCTTAGTGTTCATATGAAATTTGGGTTTTCTTAATTGTGTAACAATTAAGCCACAAAACCTTCCAGATTAGTGATTAATGACCCCTTAATCACATCTCAACCTTAATATTTACCACCTCACCATTCACATGTCCACATGGGACCTCCCCTGCTACACCATTGAGCAAGATGACAAGATTGTAACAGTCATCCAACGTCCAAGGATCCAGCTTACATTTCAAGCTTAATAAAATCCATTTGATCAACTTTTCACTTGCCAGCTACCACAAGACAACAAAAATCAGTCACATGATTCTCCAAGAGTTCAAACTTCAAAGGGAAAATTTGGAACTTCATTAGCTAGGGTTTACATTTTTTTTAGCTTTCCTAGATAACTTGTAGCCTATATAAAGGGTATAGGGTCTCACATTTATGTTTGCTTTTGGTTTTTCCTTGTTCACAAACCTGTAAATCCTACTTTCAGTTTTATGAAATTGTGTTTGTGTTTGTTGAAGAAAGACCAAGTGCCATTTAATTCTATGCTTGTTTATGTTATATGTTAACTAAAATGGAACCCTAAAACGTGTTTGTAAACCTTGTGTAAGAAATTGCACATTGGACTAAAATTTGATATTTTGCTAAGTTTCTTGGTACATCTTGGAATTTTTGGGCTATAAGCTGATCATAGCACCCTAATTGTGATATTAAGGTGTTGTGAAGCTTATATATTGGGGATAATCAAGAGTGGGTACAAGAAGTTGCATTAATCAAGTTTATTTTCCAAAAAGTCACCTTTCTGTTTTGATATTTTGCTTCTAACTCTGTTGAATCTTAGCAGGGTTGTTGTTGGAAGCTTGTGCTTGTTCTTGCTAGCACATAAGCTCTAAAATTCGTGGGTGTGGATGTACATCCACGAGGTTTGTCTTAAAACCTTGAAAATCTGATAAAATTTGGATTTTTTGGTGAATTCGTGCTCTACTGGTGTTCTTGTTGTTTTCCTGGCTTGAATCTGCTTCATCTTGCATGTTAATGTTGTTAGTATGCTAGATTAGTCACTTGGTAAACTGAATCACACTTATACTTGTTTAATTTTTGGATTAAAAAGATAAAGGGGTGTTTGGGATTACCTGCTTTGAATCATAGATTGCTATTGTATTGTTAGAAGTTTGAGTTTGTGCTTTGCATCTGATAAACACTTGGTTGAGTGCATTTTGCTGCAAGTTATTGGGTTTGAAACCTCAAATCATACATTGTGCTATAACTACTTGATTTTAACTGTTTTTGACCAAAGATTTTGGGAAAATCTAGAATTTATGCATGCTTAGGGTTAAAAGTTGCTTAAACATCATTTATATAACATATGTGATAGATTTGGAGGTTTGAATTTGGCTTGTTAGTCAATTGCATCAGCAAAAGTGAAAACTACATGTTCTTGTTTTCATCAGTAACTTTAAGTGCTTGAATCTTGCTTAATACTTTGAATCAGTGCATGAAACCTGTTTAGACTTGCTTATTTAAGTTTAATATTGCTTGTGTATGCATTTGGTTAAGTTTGGCTGGGTGAATTGTGCTCTAAGTGCTTATTGAACCTCAACTGCTTAAGTGTTCATGTCTGTGTCAGATCTGGTGATTGATTGATTAAACTGTCCTAATTGGCTGTTGGTTGTTGTTGATTGTGATTTTTTGATTGTTATTGACTCCTTATGATCCACTGATCATTTGGGTGCCTTAGTGTAACTTGAATCTCCAAAAGTCACTAAAGACAAAAAAGTCAACAAGTCAAGCAGTGGAAAAAGTTCCCACTGCTCAACACCCAAAACCAGCCCCTGCTAGTACAAATTTTCAGTTAGCTTATCAATAAGCCATTTTGGCTTATCCAGACCTGCAACAACTTATTTTTGTGATAGATCTTCATTATTTGACCCATTTGATTGAATTGGAGCTTATTGGACTTTGACTTTGACTTTTTGCTAGAAAACCAACTTATTTGACTTTTTCATAAGTTCTTATTTGCTTTTTCTAGCTTATTGAGTCAACTTATTTGAAAACTTTTTGTTGATTTAGCTTATTTAAGTCATTTGAAAGCTTTTGCAATTTGAATCAGCTCTTGGGATAGCCTAGAACTCAAAAACGACTATTTTGTCGTTTTCTATAGATTGCTTTTTGCATTTTCAGGCTTATTCCTTTGGCTTATTTCAAATTTCTTTTTACAGAAGTCTTAGTTAGGTCAAGAGAAGCTTGTGTGTTTAATTTCAGCTTATGGCATCAACTTATGGCTTAATGGGCCAAAAAACACATTAAGAATAAGCTGTTGGTAATAAGCTAGCTTATATCACATTTTCAGCTCTTGGGCCTTTGGAAAAAGTTGTTCAGAATCAAAATTTTGAGTCAAGTAGTTGTTTTTGGGCTAATTTGAGTCAACTTTTTCTTATTGGGCCAATTCTTAGCCCATTAAGGGACTGTTTGGACTTTAGCCCATTTTCTAGGCCCAATAATGGTATTTAGGTAATTTCAACTTCATTTCTGTGTTATTTAGGTTAAAATGAGCTAGTTTGCAAGTTTTTAGTATTTTTTATAAATTTTGGATTTTTATTATTATTTTATTATTATTTTATTATTAAAAATTCAAAGTTTGATTTTTCAAGTTTTTATATTTTTCCTAGGTTCTAGACACTTAATTAGGAATTTTACAACTTTCCAAATATTTTTAGGGACTTTCAATTATTTTCTAGAATTATTTTAAGTTTTTATAGTTTTTAATAGTTTTAATTGGTTAAAATAGTTTTTAGTGGTTTTAAAATTTAGAAAATTACTTTTTCGCTTAATTAGGTCATTTTAAAGGTTTACAAACTTTTGGATCTTGATTTGGACTTTTTATTAGTTAATTTTGATTTTTAGGGCTTTAATTAGCATTAAAAAATTAATAATTAATTAATTAAAAGGTTTTAGCAAGTTTTGATTTTTTGTAAACCCTTAGAATATTTTAGTGGATTTTTAGGAATTTTTAGGATAAATTTTTTATTTTGGTGCTTTTTACGGTTTTACGTGTACGCCTTTTTCGTCTTAGTGTAATCCGTCATCGTAACCGTCATTCTCTTCTGATCCCATTTCACTTTTCTTTCTCATAATCATATAATCACAAAGTTAATCATTTCTTAACACACACACCAAGCCTCCTTGAGAACGATCCCCACTTTGGGTCAAAACTCGTGGTTTTCCTAAATCACTTGTGTACTTACCCTATTTACGATTTGTTTTCCTAAACAAGGTTGTAAATTACAACTATCATTTTGGCGCCGCTGCCGGGGAGACGTGTTGTGTTTTGATTTTTAAAGTGTTGTTTTTATATACGAACCATAAATAGTATTTGTATTAGTAGCACTCTACTAACACGTATTATCGGTTTTCATTTTTTGTGTGAATACTATTACTATATTGTATACGTAGAACAATAAATTCACAAGTACTCCAAAAGTGAGAAATCACAACCTTGACTTGGGAGGTCATTACCCAATCATTGTATTCGAATTCAAACCAAAGAAAAAGGCAAAAATAGATAAATACTTTCGTGAAGCTCGATTTTGAAGAATACAAACTATAAAGTTGGTATAAGGCGGATATTATAAAATATATCCTAAGGAAAAAGGCTCTTAAGTGCTTCACGCCGCCTCGTTTCCCCGCTTGCTTGTGAGTATTTGATTTTTAGAGCTAATCGAGGGTTTTGCCGCCCAAAGTATTATTAAGTATCATATATACTTTCTTGGTTTCATTTGATTAAACCCTCTTGAACGTTTTGGTGTTCCACCAACGTTCTAAAGTTATCGAAGGCGTTCACTTCACGTGATCGTTTTCATTCCTTGAGGCTTATTTAATCAAGAGATTTGATTAAAGAGGAGATTTGTAGATTTTGGTCTACTTAATACATTCACCCAAAATCCAAAAAGGATAATACAATCAAAAACCACAAAAAAATTGAAAAATTCAAAACACCAAAAAGAATCTTCTTTGCTCATCCCCTCGTTGTACGTGACATTTATGCTCACTCGTAATCAAGCAAGACGTGCACGTAAACGAAAGAACAAAACATCCACTCCTAATCTTTCTAGTGATGAGTCTCCTATTGACGAACCCATTGTAAGAGAAGAACCAACCATGGCAAATCAAACTATGATGGAGTTACTTCAAGCACCCACCGAGGGTTATGGAGAGGCTATTGTGATTCCCGCTATCCTTGCGGAGAATTTTGAAGTGAAAACGGGTTTGTTGTCGATGATCCAAAACAACAAATTCCGTGGTGATGAGAAGGACAATCCGCACAACCATATCCGCCAATTCAATCGTCTTACCGCCACTTGCAAATTTAAGGATGTTGCTAATGACTCGATTAAGATGATGCTTTTTGCGTATTCCTTAGCAGGGCCCGCTAAAATTTTGTTAGTGAAAGAGCCACCCAATTCTATATTGACGTGGAAGGATCTCGTGTCTAAGTTTGTGAACCAATTTTTTTTCCGCCCTCTAAGACTACGCATTTGAAAAACGAGATTTCAAAGTTTTCACAAGAATTTAATGAAAGTTTTTCAACGGCTTGGAATAGGTTTAAGGAAATGTTACATGAGTGTCCTCATCACGGTTTTTCCGATTTGCATCAAATTGACACGTTTTACAATGGACTTAATGATCATGAAAGGGATTATCTAAATGCCGCCGTGGGTGGTAATTTTTTGTGTAAAACGGTCGAGGAAGCATTGTTAATCATTGAGAATAGATCTAAGGTGTATAGTCCTCGTAACACATCGAGTGTTCGTAAGGCTTTGTCTTCGGCTTCACCTTTTTGTCTACTACCATCGATGCTTGCCAAATTGAGGCGAACTTGGAAAACAAAATCTTTGATAAGCTTAAAGGTCTTTTGATTGAGTTCAAAGTTGGAGAACCAAGTGCTCCCGCTATGGCTAAAGCGGTTGAGGTTTCATGTATGTATTGTGGTGGAGGTCATGATTTCTCCGAGTGCATTACCAACGGTGGTAACACTTCGAGTGCCTACGCGGCCACGGGAACTTACAACCAAAACGGTCAAGTTACCCGCTCTAATCAATTGACTCCATCGGGTTTTGGTTCAAATCAAAATGCTAACAACAATTATCGCAACAATCAAGTTGGTTTTAAAAATAATTACAACAAGGGAAACTATGGGAATCAAGGTGCTAATAATCAAGTTTCAAACAAAAATCAAAGTGATTTTCAAAACAACAACAAAGGTTTGCAAACTTTGAAAGATCTTCCAAATGAATTTGTTGAATACGCTAATGGAAACGATGCTAGGTTTGACAATATTCAAAGAGAAATCATTAGCCTAAGATCCGAGTTTAAGACCGACTTGAAGAAAGAGTTGAAAAATGAGTTAGCAAATGAGCTTAAAATCCATACCAACAAGATGGAAGGAAATGTAACTAGGTTACAACAAAACCAACAAAAAATGGAACAAGGGCAACATGAGATTAAGCAAGAAATGTTTAACGCCAAGAAGAGGCAATCCATGTTTGAAGATAAAATCTCATCTATGTTTGAGGCAATTATGTGTAAACCGTCTTCGAGTAGTCTTCCTAGCAACACCGTATCAAACCCTAAGGGTGAGATGAAAGTGATTACCACACGTAGTGGTAAGACACTTTAGGAACCGACTCCTCAACCAATTGCTCCTATAGAGGAAGCAATTGAGGAAAAACCCGATGTGGTGGTCGAAAAGGAGCATGTCCCAATCCCACAAAGTATCGCTCATACCACACCTACGTTTGACCCATTACCAACATTGGAACCCGAGATTCCAAAGGCTATGCCTATGCCTCAACCCACACCACCTTTGCCCTATCCATCGAGACTTAGAAAGGAGAAACGTCAAGAGCGCGACAATTACCAATTTGAGCTTTTTATGAAAATGTTTCGTGATTTACACTTTATTGTGAGTTTCGCCGATGCTTTGGTCATGATGCCTCGATTTGCCGCTAACTTCAAGAGTATGTTGAACAACAAGGAGAAATTACACCAATTGTCTAGTTGTTCATCGGTTTATCTTAATCGCATACCTCAAAAAGTCGGTGATCCCGGTAAATTTTTGATCCCATGTGCAATCCAAGATATGGAAGAATGTTATGCCTTGGCCGATCTTGGTGCTAGAATTAACTTGATGCCACTTGCAATCTTCAAGTCGCTCAATCTTCCTAATCTTACTCCTTCACTAATGTCTATCGAGTTGCCGACCATTCCACGATTCCCGCATGTGGATTGGAGGAAGACGTTTTTGTGAAAGTGGGGAAGTTCTACTATCTCGTAGACTTTATCGTTGTCGATATTCCCACGGATCCTCAAGTTCCTCTCATTTTAGGTCGTTCGTTTTTAGATACGTCTATGGCTTTGATCGATGTTCATGCTAGAAAGATCACCTTACGTTTCAACGACGAGGAACTTGTTATAAACGCAACTCAAAACTCTCAAATTTCTCATGTTTATTCCGTTGCAACCATAAACCTCGTTGATATGATTGACGTGGTTTGCGAGGAATTTTCACAAGAAGTTCTTTGTTTTGGTGACGATGAAAATAGTGGCAATCCCACTATGTTAGATCCCATTCTTGATAACTCGACACCAACCTTAACTCCATTTGAAGGTGTTGGTTTTACGTTGGAAGAATTCGATGTTCCACGTACTTGTAACGAAGACCTCGACAACGATGAGGACTTCTCGATTATCAAGGATTTTCTTAACGATTTCCCATTTCCTCCACCCGAGGAGGTTATGAGTATCGAGCCCAAATCTTCAATTGAGGAACCACCTATCCTCGAGTTGAAAGATTTACCTCCTCATCTCGAATATGTCTTTCTGGAGGAGGGCGACAAGTTGCCAGTTATTATTTCGAAAGAACTTTCAAATGATGAGAAAACCGCACTTGTCGATGTTCTAAAGGATCACAAAGGGGCAATTGCGTTGAAGTTATCCGACATTAAGGGGATTGATCCCAAATTTTGTACCCACAAAATCTTAATGGAGGAGGATTACAAGCCCGCAATCTAATGTCAAAGAAGGGTGAACCCCAAAATTCACGACGTCATCGAAAAGGAAGTCCTTAAACTCCTTGACGCGGGAATGATTTACCTTATTTCTGATAGCCCTTGGGTTAGTCCTATCCATTGTGTCCCTAAAAAGGGAGGAATGACCATTGTGCCAAACGATGACAACGAGTTGATTCCAATTAGACTCGTGACCGGATGGAGAGTGTGCATTGACTATCGTAAGTTGAATGATGCCACTCGTAAAGACCATTTTCCCTTGCCCTTCATTGACCAAATGTTGGAGCGTCTTGCGGGAAACGATTTCTATTGCTTTTTAGATGGTTTTTCCGGTTACTTCCAAGTTCCCATCGATCCACGTGATCAAGAAAAAACTACGTTTACTTGTCCATATGGAAGGTTTGCCTATCGTAGAATGCCATTCGGACTTTGCAATGCACCGGGAACCTTTCAAAGGTGCATGATGGCTATTTTTCATTACATGATCGAGAAGACGATGGAAGTCTTCATGGATGACTTTTCCGTGTTTGGTTGTTCGTTCACTTCATGTTTGTCAAATCTTGAGAGAATGTTGAAGCGTTGTGAGGAAACCAACCTTGTGCTCAATTGGGAAAAGTGTCATTTTATGGTTAAGAGTGGAATCGTCTTAGGGCACAAGGTTTCGAAAGTGGGGATTGAGGTAGATCAAGCTAAGGTAGACGTCATCGCCAAATTACCTCATCCTAAAACCGTTAAGGGAAGTAGGAGTTTCCTAGGCCACGTGGGATTTTATCGTCGATTCATCAAGGATTTTTCAAAGATCTCTCGACCTATTCCACATCTCCTTGAAAAAGAGGCACGTTTTCTCTTCGACGAAGATTGTGTACGAGCCTTTGAAATCCTTAAGAGGAAACTTACCGAAGCTCCCATTCTTGTTGCTCCCAATTGGAACCTCCCCTTTGAGCTCATGTGATGCTAGTGACTACTCTATTGGGGCCGTATTGGGGCAACGTCATGAAAAACACTTCTTGCCTATTCACTATGCTAGAAAGACGATGACCGAGGCTCAACTAAAATACACAACAACGGAGAAGGAATTCCTTGCCGTGGTGTATGCATTTGAGAAATTCCGACCTTACCTCGTCTTGGCTTAATGCATAG
Organism: Glebionis coronaria; assembly: GCA_025667525.1. Lineage (NCBI taxonomy): Eukaryota > Viridiplantae > Streptophyta > Magnoliopsida > Asterales > Asteraceae > Glebionis > Glebionis coronaria. The sequence continues at coordinate 25,692,339 of CM046879.1, read as the reverse complement.
TGTATACGGATCATTCGACTATCAAGTATTTCATGGCTAAGCAAGATGCAAAGCCTAGATTACTTCGTTGGATTCTCCTGCTTCAAGAATTTGATCACAAAATCGTTGACAAAAAAGGAGCCGAGAATCTAGCGGCCGATCATCTTTCTCGTTTAGAAGATCCTCACCAAAGTGTTTACGAGCCCAAGGAAATCACCGAAACATTTCTGCTCGAGTCACTTGGTGTAGTGAATTCTAAGCTTGATTCTTCCACACCATGGTTTGCGGACTTCGCAAATTACCATGCGGGTAACTTCATCATTAAGGGTATGACGACTCAAGAAAAACAAAAATTCTTTCGTGACGTCAAGTTCTACTTTTGAAACAACCCTTACTTGTTTCGAACTTGTGCGGATCAAATCATTCGACGTTGTGTCTTTGGTACCGAAGCTTCTAATATCCTTAGAGCTTGTCACGAGGGACCCATGGGTGGTCACCACGGTGCTAATCTCACGGCAAAGAAGGTATTTGATGCCGGCTTCTTTTGGCCTACTATTTACCGAGATGCACAAGAGCTTGTGAAGTCGTGTGATTCATGCCAACGACAAGGAAAAGCCTCACAAAAAGATGAAATGCCACAAAATATCATCCAAGTGTGTGAGATCTTTGAAGTTTGGGGTATAGACTTTATGGGGCCGTTCCCATCATCTCGTGGTAATAAGTACATCCTTGTCGGGGTTGACTACCTATCTAAGTGGGTGGAAGCTAAGGCTTTGCCCACCAATGATGCTCGTGTGGTAGTCAAATTTTTGAAGCAATTGTTTTCTCGGTTTTGACCCCTCGTGCGATCATAAGCGATCGTGGAACCCATTTTTGTAACGACCAATTCGAAAGGGTCCTAAGGAAATATGGGGTTACACATCGGCTTTCTACGGCTTATCACCCACAAACGAGTGGGAAAGTCGAGGTTTCAAACCGAGATTTGAAGACGATCTTGGAGAGATCCATAGGAGAAAACCGACAAACTTGGTCGGATAAGTTGGACGATGCTTTATAGGCCTTTAGGACCGCTCATAAGACGCCCATTGGGTGAACTCCCTATAAGATTGTGTATGGGAAGAATTGTCACTTGCCTATTGAATTAGAACACAAGGCTTATTGGGCCCTAAAGCATTGTAATGATGACATGGAGACCGCGGAAAAACACCAGAAAATGCAATTAAATGAATTGGATGAATTAAGGGATATTGCTTATGAAAATTCATTGATTTAAAAGAAAAGACTAAAAAGTTACATGATTCTAAAATTAAAAACGGGTTTTTAACATTGGGGAGCAAGTTTTGATTTTTAATTCTCGTTTGAAAATCTTTTCTGGAAAGTTGAAATCCCGTTGGTCCGGTCCATTCACCGTGACTCAAGTTTTTCCATATGGGACCATCGAGCTAGCTCAAAATGATGGCCCCAATTTCAAGGTGAATGGACATAAGTTGAAGCACTCCTTTGGCGGGGAAGTTCCATCCTTGAACTACCTCGACCAAATCACTTTCCCCAATGATAATAAGTATTGAGGGGATCGAGTCGAGCTCATGACTCGGTAATAAAAAATGAGGTCCCTCGTGGGGGAGTCCCATGCTTATCCTATGTACATATTATCACTTTCTAATGTAGTAACGTGTGGGGATTTGTGCCCTTCCAACCTTTGTTCCGTGGTTGTTTGTGAATTGTGGTATTTAGATGATCATGATCATTACGATTGGAGCCTCTCATGTTCGTTTTATGGGAGCACTCGATCATTTGCTTTGAAGACTTTCTCAATATCCAAATGATATATCCTTTGATGTTCTAACCTTAGGTTTATAGCATACTTCATAAACGGATTTAAATTTAACGGTTACACCATTTCCATGCTAGATTAGGCATTTGACTACGTCTCTAGTATGGGGGTGTTTGCACCCCTAGACTCGAAACATTGAGGACAATGTTTAACTTTAGTATGGGGGGGGTGAATAGATACTTGCCTTGCCAAACCTTCACGCTTTCCAAAGTTTATCTTTTTGTTGCAAAATAAGGCTAAAATGGCCAAATTTTAAAAAAATTTCTCATGTTTTATAAGTGTTTGAAGACACGAATGTAGGTTTTCTGATGGCGAGAATAAGAGTAATTTTTGACTCGATCGTGCGTGTTGAGCACTTAGCTTTGATTCCTTAACTTCACATTAGGCTAAGTCTCTTAAATGAGGACGAGAAATGATAGTGTTAATTATAAATTACTATGCTAAACGTAGAGTACTTGTATTCTTTCAAAAACTCATGTGTTCTCGTTATTTGTTTATTCTCCCTTCGCTTGTAAATATTTTTTTCTTAATAAATATTGACTTAGCGGTTTAGTCTTGATTGTTTGGTTTCTAGTCTTTTCTAGTAGCTTCCGTGTAATTAAATTGGGAAGACATTAAGGTATCGCCAGCGTCACAGTTTTGAAGTATTGGCAACCCAAACTGTAACAATCCGTCAATTTATGGTTGATATTTTATTCTCAAGTATAATTTAAAAATATTATTTTAATGTTATAATATGAACTCACTTATTTTGGGAAGTAATTTGGATTTACGTCTTGAAGTAGCATCGACTACGTCTAAACCGGGGGATTCTACGTTACGTGCTTACGTTTACATACACCGTTTTTGGTGACAGTCCGATATTTCAGAAAATAAATTTGTCCGTGAACTTTATTTTGAGATTTTAAATTTGTGTTGGTTCATAAACTCACAAATTTACGAGAAGAGATTAGGACTTACGATTTTAATTTAACGTCCTTTACGACTAAACCAGAAACCTTAGGATTACGTATTTACGTTTTCGAACTTCGTTTTTGATGAGACAATTTTTATTAGATTCGTTTTGTGCCGTTGATTCATAATTTATAAAAACGTTTTTCGTAAAACGACCCGAGGGCACGCAAATCGAGGAAACTAGAATCGAGGAATACCCGTAAATTAGTGGGACGAGACAAAAACAAGTTTTGTCTCACCCCACACATGGGACAGCCCAACTAATGCCACCACCACCCTTGATGTGTCAAACTCTTAGTCAACAAGCTAACACTTGTCTAAGTTAGCTTAACTTGTAAGCCTTTCCACATCAAAACTAGCAACCAAACCATTTGCTTCCATTATTCAACATGCAAACCACACACATTTTCTCTCTTGCTCTCTCTTTGTGTCGTCCCACTCTCACACCATGACACCTATTTGATCAATTTCAACCATGGAATCATGTGTTATTTACACACATTATGAAGCCCTTTTGAAGCCCTATTGATTGGTGGTGATTATAACATCCAAGGAGGAGTTTCTATGGAGTCCTAGGGCTGATTTTCCACAAGGAGTTCATTGTTGGGAATAAATCTATGCTTATTTGTTTCCCCTGCTAGTTGATTATTCATACCCCTGCTAGAGTAAGTTCCCCCTGCTAAATAACAAAGGCAGGGGGATCCGTTCCCCTGCTGGAGTCAAAGGCCCTGCCGTCAAGATAAACATGGAATAGATCTTTACGCGTTTCAGTTATTATTCCTTAATACTTTCCATAGTTTATTAGTAGTGATCTTGTACGTGGGTCCTTGCATCTATAAAAGGACTCACTAGGTTAGCATGCAAAGTGTGTCTTTCTCATTTTGTTTTTCATTATTATTACTTTAAGGTTTTGTAAACCCTAATACCACTTTGGGTATTCGTATATCTTTGATATATTAAAGTTCAACGTTTGAATCTCATTTGTTCTTGTGCTAAACATTACATTCCGCATCTTGTTTAGTTACTTTGCTTTGCAAAGTTTCTCTAGTGTTAGACTGAATTCTTTCTCTCTATCACAACCCTTAAACAAGCTATTAAGGTTTAAGATCTGACTTTGGGATCAACAAGTGGTATCAGAGCAGGTGGCTCGATATCTAGGAGAATCAAGATGTTTGATCTCGTTGCTGTGAAGATTTAGGGTTTATGTCAAAACCCTACATAATTAATTTTGTTGTTGTGGGGAAGTAATGTTGTTGCCGCTGGGTTTATGTTCAGACGTGTGCAAAAAGGCCAAGAAGAATGAATAATATTCGGATGTTATTCGGTCTTTATACATTGAAATAAATGTATTGCACCTTTGCGTTCACACGATTCTTGCATTCACACGAATACAATTACATGTATTCACACGAAGAATTGATGGTGAAAGTGACGTGACATATGAATGAACATAAGGACAAATTAATATGGTGTTCATGTGTGTTCACACGAATACTTTATGGTACATTTGCAATAACATGAATGTGGGACCTAACCAAAACTTTATGTTCACACGAATGGGTTATTGACTCTGTGTTCACACGAAGGTTAATTGAATGGGGTATTAAAGTTTTTGTCTGTTTGCGGTTTCATTGATGCTGTGTCAAAAGGCTGTGAGAGTTATTGCTTAAAGATGTTTTCACATGAGTAATATTTTAAAGCAACATGATTTAATCATTGCTGACTCAGACGAAAAATAATTGGGGGTTTCTCGAGAGCTTCTGTTAATCAAACAGTTGTACATAACAAAAAGTGGATTTTGTTTGTACATCATGGAAAAGAAACGAAGTAAGACTGGGACTACAGTAAGGTATATTTTTAATAGTCTTTGTTTTTATTTATTACCTATTATAAATTCATTCCCACTTTGAGTGGGTTTGGCACAGTTAATAACAAAAACAGGGGCATTAAAAGTTTCCCCTGCTTGTGAAAAAGTTCCCCCTGCTTTCATTAAAAGTTCCCCCTGCTACGATTCCCCTGCCTTCAATAGTTCCCCCTGCTTTCATTAATAGATTCCCACTGTTTTTGAAAGTACCCCCTGCTGTCAGATATGAGTTTTGGGACAACAGTATTTTGGAGTTTGGTTATTCACAGCAACTGGCTTAAAGGTATTAAGGCTTCATTTTAATTTTATTGATTACGAAGAAAAGTTTTTATCATTTATTTGAAGATGAAGGAGATTTTCGCGGGTATGGGTTTTATGCTTAAACGCTTAGTGACGAAGTGGTACAAGATCTAGGAATATGTGATTTTTCTTATGGTACTCTATGCACATATTTTCTATCACTTGAAGGAGTTACATTATCGTGCTCAGTGTCTCGTTTCAAAGGTAAATGAGGATTTTGTATAAGCAATCTCTTTGTCACGTGGTTAGTACAAGATATAAAATGCAAGTTCGGGTTATTCTTCTTCATCATCAAGTAAGTTATAATCAGTTTTCTTCATATGTAATCATTACATAAAGCCTACAGAATTGAAGATTCATCAATGACTAGCACAATTTTAGGGTAAGTTCATTTGATAAAGTGTTAGTCATTACATATGACATTGAAGTGAAGGTTTTTGCTACTACTTATTGGTACTACGACAACTAATGTGAGTATCTACTACTTAAAATCATTTTTTATTAGGATCCTAGGCCTATGTGCTTCATGGAGGGTATTTTAAATGGTGGAATGCTTGGGTTAGAAGTATGGTATTGGTTGGTAGTCGTTGAAAATCAAGGTTGTTTACATAGAAGACCCCTATTTGATCATGTCAAAAAGGGGAAGTTGTCTACAAAGAATGTTCAGCCTGTTGATCCTTGATGTTGTATGTTTAAGGGGAAGTGTTTTGACATCATCAACTAGGGGAAGATTGTTGGGTCAAAAGTTGATGAGTCAAACACTATGGAAACAAGAAAGACCAAATAGGACATTATCACTGCTAGAATTCCCACTGCTGAGATCCCCCTGCTGGAATTCCCCCTGCTGGAGTACTTTCCCCTGCTAGAGCAAGTTCCCCCTGCTGGAGTACTTGCCCCTGCTAGTGTACTTCCCACTGCTAGTGATAAGTATGAAGATTTGGTCAACACAGGATAAGAATGAATAAGTCAGTTTTGATTTAGTCATTAATACTTTATTTAGAGCATATTGGGATGATAGAGCATATTGGGATAGTGGATGCTCAAGAAGTATGACTGGACACAAAGCTTACTTGTCTAACTTTGTACCCCTGCATGACAATGATGGTGTTTCTTTTGGAGATGGGCATGGAACTGTAACAGGAAAAGGAACCATTGTCACAAATGGGATGACTTTTGACAATGTGTACTTGGTGAAGGAACTCAAGTATAATCTCTTCAGTGTGTCACAGATGACTGATAACAAGAATTTTGTCTTGTTTACTGACACTGAATGCTTGGTATTAGGAAAGGAATTTGTCTTACCAGAAGACACTCTAATTGTTCTCAGAACACCAAGACAGAAGAACATGTACACAATTGATCTCAAGGACATCTCTCTCCAAGACAATGAAACATGTTTCATTGCCAAAGCTTCAGCAGATGAATGTAAGAAATGGCATAGAAGACTTGGTCATCTTAATTTCAAGAACATGAACAAACTAGTGAAGCATAATCTGGTTCATGGTCTTCCCTCCAAGTCTTTTGCCACTGAACATACTTGTGCAGCATGTCTGAAAGGGAAGCAACACAGAGCATCTTGCAAGTCAAAAACAAGTATGTCCACCACCAAGCCATTGGAACTACTACATATGGATCTTTTTGGTCCTACTTCTGTGGCAAGTATAATGAAGAAATGGTACTGCTTAGTGATTACTGATGACTTTTCAAGATTTACATGGACATTCTTTCTATTTGAAAAGAGTGACACTGCTGATGTACTCATTGGGTTCATCAATCAAATTGAACTGTCAAAAAGCATGAAGGTAGTTACCAAAGGTCAGACAATGGTGGTGAGTTAGGAAATCAGAAATTGGATTCTTTCTGCATAAACAAAGGCATCAAGAGGCAATTTAGCATTGCTAGAACACCTCAACAGAATGGAGTGGCAGAAAGAAGGAATAGGACACTCATTGAAGCTGCAAGAACTATGCTGTCTGATTCCAAACTTCCAGTTATCTTTTGGGCTGAAGCTGTATCCACTGCTTGCTATGTGCAAAACAGGGCCTTGATAGTCAAGGCACACAACAAGACCCCTTATCAGCTGTTTAATGGAAGACCTCCCTTAATTGACTTTTTCAGACCTTTTGGGTGTCATGTTATCATCTTGAACACTATGGACAATCTTGGTAAGTTTAGTGAAAAGGGTGATGATGGATACTTTGTGGGTTATTCCTTAAACAGCAAGGGATATAGGGTCTTCAACAAGAAGACAAGCAAAATCACAGAAAATCTTCATGTGAACTTCCTTGAAGACAAACCTGAAGATGTTCAAACAGGTCCTGACTGGTTCTTTGATATAGATGTACTTTCTAAGTCCATGAATTATGTACCTGTTGTCTTGCAGAACACTAACATTTCAGGTACTCAAGAAACAATTGATGCTGAGAAGTCACCTCTGAGGTACATGAATGTACCCTCATTGTTTCCTAGTGAAGCTGATACACAAGAAGATAATTCTGCTTCAGGAAAAGAACAGCCAATCTCATCCCCTGCTATGTCTGAAGGCAGTGGAATGGCTGAAAGCAGTGGAATCCTGGATTCCCCTGCTAGAGGAATTGATTCCTCTCTCACAAAGGATCATGATGCTAATGAGAATACTGATGCAGAAAGAGAATCCCCACTCATCTCATCGTCTACACCCATAAATAACGGTCCTATCATATCCAGCAGTGGAAGCAGAATCATCAGGAGTGGAGGCCCTAGTTATTCAGAGCTTCATTCTGCTCACAAGCACCCATCTTTAGGTCATGCTGTCTCATTTGGAAGTTCCTTTGAGGACTTCTTTCCTAATCAAAATAGCCCCATCAATTCTGATTTGGAAGAAGATGAAACAGAAGTCATCATGCAGCCTCCTATAGAATCAATAAGGATCATCCTATCTCTCAGATCATTGGTGATCCTGAAGCTCCCAGACATACAAGGTATACAGCAAAGGAGCACAGCTTCATTGCTAACATCACCATGAAGTTCAATCATGACAACATGCAATGTTGTCTGTTTACTGCATTTTTGTCACAAGAAGAGCCAAAGAAGATTTTTCAGGCTTTAAATGACCCAAGCTGGGTTGAAGCTATGCAAGAGGAGCTCTTACAATTTGACATAAAAAAGGTTTGGATTCTGGTTGATTGTCCCAAATGGGCAAGGCCTATTGGGACCAAGTGGGTGCTCAGGAACAAAGAGGATGAAAGGGGTATAGTTGTCAGGAACAAGGCAAGGTTAGTAGCACAAGGGTATACTCAGGAAGAAGGGATTGATTATGAAGAGGTGTTTGCTCCAGTAGCAAGAATTGAAGCTATTAGATTATTCCTTGCTTATGCCTCATTCATGGACTTCACTGTTTTCCAGATGGATGTGAAAAGTGCTTTCTTATATGGAACCATTGATGAAGAAATCTATGTCATGCAACCACCAGGGTTTGAAGATCCAGAACATCCTGACAAAGTATACAAAGTGAAAAAGGCCATGTATGGCCTTCACCAAGCTCCCAGAGCCTGGTATAGTACTCTTTCCAAATATCTCCTAGACAATGGATTCAGCAGGGGGAAGATTGATCAGACCCTATTTACTAAGAAACAAAACGGTGACCTTCTGCTAGTACAAGTCTATGTGGATGACATCATTTTTGGATCAACTAACTCCATGCTTAGCAAAGAGTTTGCCAAATTGATGCAGGATAAATTTCAAATGAGTGCTATGGGAGAACTAAACTTCTTTTTGGGGTTACAAGTTCAGCAGCGGAAAGATGGGATATTTATCTCACAAGACAAATATGTAGCTGAGATTGTAAAGAAGTTTGGCATGTCTGATGGGAAGAAGGTGTCCACTCCCATGGACAAGGATCATCCATGGGGCAAGGATGGTCCTGGCAAGCCTATTGATGTCAGGAATTACAGGTCTATGATTGGGTCTCTTATGTATCTCACTGCTTCAAGACCTGACATCATGTTTGCAGTCTGCTTATGTGCAAGATACCAGGTGTCACCAACAGAGTGTCACTTATTTGCTGTGAAAAGGATTTTTAGGTATCTAAAATGTCATCCTACCTTAGGACTCTGGTATCCAAAGGAGTCACCATTTGAGCTGATAGCTTATTCAGATAGTGATTATGCTGGTGACAACAATGATAGGAAGTCTACAACAGGGGGATGCCAATTTTTGGGGAGCAGGCTTATATCTTGGCAATGTAAGAAGCAGACTATCATGGCAACATCCACAACTGAAGCTGAGTATGTAGCAGCTGCTGCATGCTGTGGTCAAGTTCTTTGGGTGCAAAATCAATTGCTTGATTATGGGTACAACTTTCTTAAAACCAAGATATTTATTGACAACAACAGCACTATTTGCATCATAAAGAACCCTGTTTTTCATAGCAAAACCAAACACATTGAAATTAGACATCACTTTATCAGAGATTGTTTTGAAAAAAGGACTGATTGTCCCTGAGAAAATTGATACAGAACTTAATGTTTCTGATCTTTTAACAAAAGCTTTTGAGGTAGGGAGGTTTCAGTATCTGGTTGCAGGTATTGGAATGGTTACTCCTTAAAATCTGATGTCTATTTTTGTCATATGTAATCAGGGTTACTTCATTGCTGTTGTTGTATAATTGTTAGTCACTTTTACCATTTCTTTCATTCCACTGCTTTTTAACACTGATTCCCCTGCTTGGGGTTCATTCCCCTGCCAAGAGAATTTTTCTCTTAAGTTGGGTGTGTTCTGTTTACAAAAGTGGTTTTATGTGGTTTTAGACTAACAATGCAGAGGTTCATATTGGTGCATACTACTCTCCTTGGTGGATCAGGTATATACTCTATGTTTCAGGGGAGGTTAGGTCAAACCTTTAGGATTCAGGGTATTCTTAGAATGCTCATATATGATCTTAGATCATATCCATTGGTGAGTGGGGGTTCAGGGTAATGATGACCTGCTGCACAGCTTGTCTAAACTCTGAAACCTTGAGGCACTGTAGTGTGTGTTTGCATTTCTTTATTCAAGCAGCTTGCTGTTCAAAATACAGATGTGTGGCACACATTGCCAAGACTAACTAACCATAGGTAAGGGACAAGTTTGGGATGGTGACTAGGGTATGCATGATTTCTTGGGATTACCTGGTGTAGGGGGGCTTATGTATTAACTTTTTGTATTGGGACCATTGCTGAATAGAGGACTCTTGAGAGTCTATGTATCTATCTTGTGTATACAAGTGTGTGCATTAGAGCAGAGCTAGTTAGCATTAGTCCCTTCATGACTAGTTTAATACCCCTAGGAAAGTTTCCCCTGCTTTTATTTTTTATTCCCCTACCTTCACAACATTCCCCTGTTTGACCATTGACCGACAATACCGTTACCCTGTTCATAGCCGTTGGGCCTGCTTGCATAAATTTTGGTTAGGGAATAGTTTATTTTTTTTTAAAGATATTTAAGGCGCTTTCTTAGCTGATTGGTAATCTTTTCCTTCTATTTCAAATATATTAATTTTTTATCAAGATTTATTCTTGATATTTTTGCAATTTGAAAATTTTGGTCCAATCACAGCTCTTCAATTCGCCTATATAAACTTAATTCCCTTTACCAGCAGGTCCACAAATCTCTTTCGACCTAATCCCACTTACCTCCCATCTCTATAAACCTTTAAACTATTTTTCAAATTCATCATGACTCTTAAAATTGCTCCTAATCATAACCAAATTGCTTTGCTTCATGATGAACCAGCCGAGTTTGCTGAGGCTGTGGCCTTTCTAAAGTCCTCGTACTTCAAAGTGGCCCTTCTCATCAATCCTCGCATTTATACCTCACACATTCAACAGTTCTGGTCTAAAGCCATGACCAAAACAGTGAATGGAGAGGTCATAATACAAAGCACAGTTGATGGTCATTCCAAGGTAATCTCACTTGCCTCCATTAGGGAGAATCTTCTCCTTGATGATGAGGATGGAATAACCAACTTTTCTGAGGCTGAAATTTTTGAAGGTCTTGAAAAATTGGGGTATAAACTTTCTGAAAATCAAAAATTAAAATTTGCTAAAGGCTAGTTTTCCCCTCATTGGAAACTTTTGATTCATACTATTATGCAATGTTTGTCACCCAAAACCACTGCTTTTAATGAAGTTGGTAGTGAGATAGCTTCTGCCCTGATCTGCTTTGCAACAGGAAGGAAGTATTGTTTTTCTCAAATGATTTTTAAAGGCATGGTTAAAAATGTTTCAAGCACCTCAAAGTTTTGTATGTATCCAAGGTTTATAGAAGTTTTGCTGAATATGAGTGATCATGGTCCCATTACACACAGAAACTATTTTTCAGCAACCAAACACACAACCAAACTTTTCACCACATTACTTGCACCATCACCTTTGTTCTCTGGCAGAAATATTCCATTCACTTCAATCATGCTAGACCAAATCAGACGGGAAGAAGCCAAACATCAAACAGCCATAAATCCACCTGCTGAATCCCCTGCCAAGAACCTACCACCTGCTGATCCACACCAAGAAAGGCGTTCAAAATCCAGGTTTGCCAGGTCTCCCTTGCCTGGTGAATCTTCACAAGCAGCAGAGAGGAGAGTCTCCAAGAGTTTGGAGCAACCTGGGGGTTTGGCTGCCACTACTGTCTCATCCTCAAGGGGTGAGCAGGATAGTGACACCATCAATAAGTCCTCTCCCCCACTCCATGATATCCAACAAGGGGAGCAATCCCCTTCTAGGATTGAGAGCAGTATGAAACCTTTGACAAACTTGGAATTGACGAAAATGTGCATGAGCCTAAAAAGGCAGAATGCACAACTTGTACAAGATGTCAAAAAGCAAGGTCTGGTTATCTCTCATTTGGAAACCAGACTTGCTACTCTTGAGGGGAGGAGAAAGCCCAGACTGATTCTTTCCACAGATGAGGATGCTTCCAAAGGGGAGGAAATTCCAACCAAAGAAGGATCTACTGAGTATTATTCATATCCTGGTAGGGAGCATGGAAAGATAACAGGTGCTAAGGAAGGAATGGAGAGAGAAAGTGCTGATAAAGAAAGTGACAAGGGGAGTGCAACCAAAGATATTGCTCAAACATTGCTCACTATGGGCAATCAAGAAGAAGCCCCTGCTTCAAAAGTTTCCCCTGCCATTGCTGATCCCACTGCTGTAAGTTTATCCCCTGCTAAGAACATAACTCAAACATTTGTTAGGAAGAACAGAAAGCAACCAGCTCAGAAGGGGATAACAATCAAAGAACCTGCAACTAAAGCAAAACCAGCACCAGCAGTGGATCCAAAAGACAAAGGAAAAGGAATCATGGTGCAACAGCCCAAGAGAAAATACAAGCATCTGACTCCTGAACAGCAGAAGATCCAAGAAGCTCATGATGCACAAGTAGCTCTCAGGCTACAACAAGAGGAAATGGATATGCAGGATCAAAGGATGGAGAAGATGAGGCCCAAAGATATGCTAAAACAGGTTGAGATTATGCATAGGGAACTAGATGACAAGGTACCTCATGTTGAAGAATTTCTTAATCAATGGGAGAAGGAGTTGAAAAATGCTCCTTTGGAAGACAGGTATGAGTTGACTTGTCTTGTTTACAAATTTCAAACTGAATATCTGGAAAGAAGGGCAATGCAAATTCAGAGTGAAAAGTATAGAACATCAGAGAAAGGGCAACTTGATCACTACAAAGTTCTGCTTAAAAGGCATAGAAAGTGGAAGGATGGTGACTTCACAGATATGAGCTTTGAAGCAATAAAAAGAGCAGTCAGACCAGTTCTAAAGTTATATGATGTGGAGGATTGGATGACCATCAACACTCCTGAGGAAGCTGAGTATCTTAGGAGACAAAGTGAAGTGCTACAGAAAGCTAGAGCAACAAAGAAAAGAAAAGCTGGAGATACTACACAAGCAGGTGCATCATCCCCAGCAGGGGAATCACACCAAGCAGGTGAAAGTGTTCCAGAAGCACTTGAGAAGTCTGTACTTAATGCACAAAGAGCAGCAAAGAGACTCAAGAGAATGGAGCAAGTGGGCATAATCACTAAAGAGTCTCAAGGGCCATCAAATGATGAAATTGACAAACAACTGATTTTACAGGAAAATGATGAAATCTCACCTAGTGAACTTGGAAAGAAGTTTGCTATTATAGAGTATGCTGTTTATGAACACAAAGGGAGAACTTGGTGGAAGCTTACAAGGGCTGACAATACAGCACAGACATTTCTAAGTCTAGATGTCATGTTTCAAATTTTGGATAGTGAAGACTTAGAAGATCTGTGGAAAATATTGAAGAAAACATTTGCTGCAAAACCTCCTACCATGGATGGTGTTGAGAAGGATTGGGTAATCTGGGAGTGCATGCATAGAATGTATGAACATGAATTATTTGATCCTCTATTTGATGCAGTGAATAAAGGAGATTTGGTGTATTGGAAGCTGTTTACAAATTCTGGGGTTTATGAGGTAGTAATGGAAGGTGTGAGTGTTTATTTACTCAATCATAGGTATTATCCTTTCTCTCAGGAAACCTTGAAGAAGTTAGCACAGGCTAAGTTAATTGTTGATGCCAAAAAGCCTGTTGCTTATGATCTGGTGAGAATGGTTCATAGTCAGATTTGGCCAGAGAGTTTGTAAGCATCCTCATCAACTAGCATTTATTCAGAAACTTGTCTTTAGGGGAAAGCACAAGTTTAGGGGAGGATTGTTGGGAATAAATCTATGCTTATTTGTTTCCCCTGCTAGTTGATTATTCATACCCCTGCTAGAGTAAGTTCCCCCTGCTAAATAACAAAGGCAGGGGGATCCGTTCCCCTGCTGGAGTCAAAGGCCCTGCCGTCAAGATAAACATGGAATAGATCTTTACGCGTTTCAGTTATTATTCCTTAATACTTTCCATAGTTTGTTAGTAGTGATCTTGTACGTGGGTCCTTGCATCTATAAAAGGACTCACTAGGTTAGCATGCAAAGTGTGTCTTTCTCATTTCGTTTTTCATTATTATTACTTTAAGGTTTTGTAAACCCTAATACCACTTTGGGTATTCGTATATCTTTGATATATTAAAGTTCAACGTTTGAATCTCATTTGTTCTTGTGCTAAACATTACATTCCGCATCTTGTTTAGTTACTTTGCTTTGCAAAGTTTCTCTAGTGTTAGACTGAATTCTTTCTCTCTATCACAACCCTTAAACAAGCTATTAAGGTTTAAGATCTGACTTTGGGATCAACATTCATGAAGAATGGTGGTCTTGAAGATGGTCTTGATTTATCACAAGTTTCTCCATCAAAATCCATGTCTTGATCACAACCTACATCATCATGGTGGTATAAAGATTGTTCTCCTCATCCTCTTGTTATTTTTGATTGTGTAATATTGTACTTCTTTTACTTATGTATATGTATATGATGATGAATGATGATTAAAAATACTGTGTGGGGATTTGGTGTTGATAAACATGGTTAAAAAGATGAAAAACTATAAGAAACAAGGCTAAAATCTTGTTTAAATTGTTGGCTGTATAAAACAGTAAAGAATCATATGATGAACTGATAAAAATGGAATAGATTAATTGATATACAGTAAGTAATATGTCTTGTACACATGTGGGAGTTGGCCATGCAATGGAATCATTATAATGAGTGAGATATGATCAAAACAAGTTTAGGGTACAAATCTGAGTTCACTGTTTTGGACGATTTTTAGAAAATACTTAGAGGCTGATTCAACAGTTGATATAGCAGAGTTAAATGGAGCACATAGCATTTAGTTTATGTCATAAATATTTCAGCTTCTATCTCCATATAGAACTCTAGATATGGCACTTTTGGTGAACATGAAAATAAAAATCAGATTTTGGGAAATTAAAGTATAATAGTATTATATAAGCACTCAAATAAAAATAGTATAAAATGTGAATTAAAACCCACTAACTTATATAATACATTTATATAAAGATGTATAAGGATAAATAAATGGACATTTTATAAAAATGGTAGTTTGATAAGTTTTATAAGTTATAAAACTATAAACATGATTTTTACGACTTTTTCGGCTATTACCGTAAAATTAACGTTTTTGTTAAATAAAACTTAGACGGTTGGACCCGTCTAATGTAAACTTTTATAAACTCATATACTGATATATAAGCATATATAACAAGTAAAAACCGATAAAACCCGAACTATATAACATACGGACATTAACGGGCTAAGTTAACGTTATTGGACTAATAATACAACAAAATGGGCTAAAACACTTATAAACTTATTTATTGGGCTTAACCCATTTAGGCCCAACATGTAAAGGGTAAATACTGATAATACAAGTATAAAATGGATTAATACAAGTTAAAGAACTTATAATAAGCTTATTGGACCTAAAACATGTAAATAGGTAAAACTAGTAAACTAGTATAAAAGTTATCGACACATAACACTAAAATAAGTAAACGAGAATATGTAAACCCACTTGATCATCATATATATATATAATCATCATATGTATACATAATTGTTATTTTTATAAAGTCGTTGGACATGAGTCTAAGACGAGTATTATTTGTCTAGGTTTCCGTGATTGAAGCACGTACCGTACGTCCGAATTGCCGATAACCCGCCTTCCCACATCAACGTGAGTTCATAGCCTCACACTCTTTTAAATGTTTTTATAAATGTTTTATAAACCCGCGAGGGAGATAACATGTTAGATTTTATAAAATAGGACACCATTTGTCCCGATTGTTTGTTTATTGATTTGGACCCGGATGATTGTATGACCCTATGAATGATTAAATGACCCGATAGATGAAATAAAAATGGATTATTAAAGTTAGGTTATGTCACTAAAAGTCCCATTAGCATATTGTGAACTACCGGGATTTGGTAGACACTTATGCATATAATAGTACTATTTGGGGATGATCACCCCAGTTCGCGCCTTGACGGTTGATCCCCGTCATGCCACATTGATTGGTAAGCGAATTTATGTATGAGAAGATTTACATAGCGTGACCTTTGTGACGACACGCTAATTAGATGGGCAAATGAGTTTCGGGCTAGCTACCCGTTGTTTGGTTTAGTAAGGTAACAATGTCATGCGGCTTGTAATAATCCAGTTAACGAAATACTACTATACGCACCGAATTACGATGTATTTCCTGACTAGCAATACGGGGTCATACTATTTATATTATGTTCGTGTTTTGGTTTTATATAACCATATTCATATAACGGTTTTTATTTAATCTATACAACGTTATAAAACGTATTGTATGATGTTTTTACGACATTGGCTCGTGTAATGATTTTTAAGGCAAATGCCTATATTATGATTTTTGATAAGGATTTGTATAAAAATGACTCTGTCTATTTTATGGCCTATTACAATGATTTGTACGAACTGATTTTTGGTAATAATTTTATACTAAAGTTATATTGATGGAATTTATTAAACTTTATGAATTCACTCGGCGTTATCGCTGACCTATTCTTTTAACATGTTTTATCTCAGGTACTTGAAGGTAATTCTCGGGAAGACGAAAAGAATTCATGGCCCGCACTTAAACAATAATTTCCATTCAAATGCTTTGTAAAACATGTATGAAATATAATGACTTGGGACCTATGTAACTTTGATATTTATGAATGGAAATGCTTTATTATTAAACGAAGCGATTTTTAAGCGTTGTCTATGATGTGAGTAATGTGCTATCCCGTAACACCAACGAGTCTTACGCTGTATTGAGTTGTATAAATTTGGGGGTGTTACACGATTAATCAAAAGCTTCACCCAATAATAAGATTTCAAGTGCTCACCTAAATCAAGCAAACAATTTGAAGCCCCACAAGGCCGAAAAATCTATGCAAAATTGAAAGTGAATCAAGCCTTAATCATTGAAGCTTTAAAGATCCAAAATTCACCTTAGCGTGAGGATATACGTCTTTGGCTAATAAAACTACCGATGAGGTGGCTAATAAAAGGCAAGGCAAGACCAAAGTCATAATAAAAGCTTCATGGCGAAATTAAATAAAAGATGGAGGTAAACCAAATATAATAAGGCCCTTCCGTTAGGGGGCGTATAAAATTCTTGGTAATAAGTCTCATGTTCAAAACTGTTATAAAACCGTGTTTATCGATTCTTCCTGTCAACCTAATTTTTTAACATCGTTGTCTATTAGGAGGGGTTATTGATTTGATGGTCTTGGTTACACCGTTAGGACTCTATTTTAGACCTAAATCTCTATTATCGTATAAGTCAAACAATGTATCCTCGTGATACATTCAAGACAAAATAAAATATAAGAGATACAACTTAGGAATAATGGGAGGATAAGTAGGTGATTAGGGCATATGAGTAGTTTTAGCATTACTAACTTATAATGACAATGATCTCGTTGCACGCTTGGCATGGAATTGGGGTGAAAATCGAGGACGATGAAATTATTTCTAACGAAGCATTCACGTGTTCTTATTCTATGAACCTAAACGTCCCATTTTGCGATGAAAATCATACATTATGTCAAAAACGTAAGTAGTAGTAATAGTAGTAGTATAGCTAGTTTATCATTCAATAAAGTGAATAAAAATGAATTTTGGAGATGCTACGATACTTTATTCTAGCATTGCATGAGGGCACGACAATGGTTTAGTATGGGGGAGTGATGAGACTGCTTTTATACATAGTCTCATCGTCCAAAAAGGGCTTAAAATACATTAAATATCATCAAAATACCCAAATATATGCTTGTGTTTGTTGCTTGTGTATTTTAGATACGGATATTGAGAAAATGACAAAAGATCACAAGAATCATGCAAAAACGAACACGGGAAACGAAGCCGCACATTGAACCAAGCCCTAATGAAGAATTTTCCAAGAAAACCCTTGAAGATTTGAAGATTTATGAAGAAGGGTCCTCCAATATGGAAGAATTGACACTTTACCCCCTTGTATCTTCATAATTACAAGATTGGTCCCTAAAGTTTGTCAATATTTCAAAAAGGGCCCTCCACTTTGAAGAATTGGCAATTTAGTCCCTCAACAAAACTAAAATGTCAATATTAGTCCTTCTTAAAGTCAAACATATCAAGAAGAACTCCAAGTTACAAGAATTACCAATTTGGTCCTTTGAAAATACCAAAATTACCAAAAGGACCCTTGACTTTGAAGACTTGGCAAAAATGGTCCCTCAAAAATGATGACTTGGCAATTTCAGTCCTCCAAAAGGTCAATCATACAAGTAAAGACCATTATCAATCAAGAAAATGCCAAAACAGTCCTTCAAGAATCACAAAATGGCAAGAAATACCCATGAAAATACTTTGGAAAAGTATTTGGGGCAAAAGTGTGAAAATGAAAAGTTTGAATACAAATGGAATCTGGATTTAGTCTATTATTTACAAAGTGGAAGGAAAATAAAAGATGAGGGGTTAAATGTGGGAGACAAGAAAGTTACCTAGACCAGTGAGGGGGTGACACGTGCCCCACTCACTCCATCCAGCCAATCACAACTCATCCATTGGCCACGTTACACTCCACTCACCGTTTATTATTAACTAACTTTTTCAAATGTTAATTAATAATAAAAATAGGCGCTAAACACCCACTAAACCCAAAACAAATATCAAATTAGCTGTTCTTAGTGTTCATACGAAATTTGGGTTTTCTTAATTGTGTAACAATTAAGCCACAAAACCTTCCAGATTAGTGATTAATGACCCATTAATCACATCCCAACCTTAATATTGACCACCTCACCATTCACATGTCCACATGGGACCTCCCCTGCTACACCATTGAGCAAGAAGACAAGATTGTAACAATCATCCAACGTCCAAGGATCCAGCTTACATTTCAAGCTTAATACAAGCCATTTGATCAACTTCAAAGGGCAAATTTGGAACTTCATTAGCTAGGGTTTACGGTTTTTTCAGCTTTCCTAGATAACTTGTAGCCGATATAAAGGGTATAGGGTCTCACATTTACGTTTTCTTTTGGTTTTTGCTTTTTCACAAACCTGTAAATCCTACTTTCAGTTTTATGAAATTGTGTTTGAGTTTGTTGAAGAAAGACCAAGTGCCATTTAAATTTATGCTTGTTTATGTTATATGTTAACTAAAATTGAACCCTAAAACGTGTTTGTAAACCTTGTGTAAGAAATTGCAAATTGGACTAAAATTTGATATTTTGCTATGTTTCTTGGTACATCTTGGAATTTTTGGGCTATAAGCTGATCATAGCACCCTAACTCTGTTGAATCTTAGCAGGGTTGTTGTTGGAAGCTTGTGCTTGTTCTTGCTAGCACATAAGCTCTAAAATTCGTGGGTGTGGATGTACATCCATGAGGTTTGTCTTAAAACCTTGAAAATCTGATAAAATTTGGATTTTTTGGTGAATTTGTGCTCTATTGGTGTTCTTGTTGTTTTCCTGGCTTGAATCTGCTTCATCTTGCATGTTAATGTTGTTACTATGCTAGATTAGTCACTTGGTAAACTGAATCACACTTATACTTGTTTAATTTTTGGATTAAAAAGATAAAGGAGTGTTTGGGATTACCTGGTTTGAATCATAGATTGCTATTGTATTGTTAGAAGTTTGAGTTTGTGCTTTGCATCTGATAAACACTTGGTTGAGTGCATTTTGCTGCAAGTTATTGTGTTTGAAACCTCGAATCATACATTGTTCTATAACTACTTGATTTTAACTGTTTTTGACCTAAGATTTTGGGAAAATCTAGAATTTATGCATGCTTAGGGTTAAAAGTTGCTTAAACATCATTTATATAACATATGTGATAGATTTGGAGGTTTGAATTTGGCTTGTTGGTCAATTGCATCAGCAAAAGTGAAAACTACATGTTTTTGTGTTCATCAGTAACTTTAAGTGCTTGAATCTTGCTTGATCCTTTGAATCAGTGCATGAAACCTGTTTAGACTTGCTTATTTAAGTTTAATATTGCTTGTTTATGCATTTGGTTAAGTTTGGCTGGCTGAATTGTGCTATAAGTGCTTATTGAACCTCAACTGCTTAAGTGTTCATGTCTGTGTCAGATCTGGTGATTGATTGATTAAACTGTACTAATTAGATGTTGTTGATTGTGATTTTTTGATTGTTATTGACTCCTTATGATCCACTGATCATTTGGGTGCCTTTGTGTAACTGGAATCTCCAAAAAAGTCACTAAAGACAAAAAAGTTAACAAGTCAAGTAGTGGAAAAAGTTCCCACTGCTCAACACCCAAAACTAGCCCCTGCTAGTACAAATTTTTAGTTAGCTTATCAATAAGCCATTTTGGATTATCCAGACCTGCAACAACTTATTTTTTGTGATAGATCTTCATTATTTGACCCATTTGATTGAACTGGAGCTTATTGGACTTTGACTTTGACTTTTTGCTAGAAAACTAACTTATTTGACTTTTTCATAAGTGCTTATTTGATTATTCCAGCTTATTCAGTCAACTTATTTGAATTTTTTTTGTTGATTTAGCTTATTTAAGTCATTTAAAAGCTTTTGCAATTTGAATCAGCTGTTGGTATAGCTCAGAACTCAAAAACTACTATTTGTCGTCTTCTGTAGATTGCTTTTTGCATTTCCAGGCTTATTCCTTTGGCTTATTTCAAAATTCTTTTTAAATAATTCATAGTTAGGTCAAGAGAAGCTTGTGTGTTTAATTTTAGCTTATGGCGTCAACTTATGGCTTAATGGGCAAAAAAGCCCATTAAGAATAAGCTGTTGGTAATAAGCTAGTTTATATCACATTTTCAGCTCTTGGGCCTTTGGAAAAAGTTGTTCAGAATCAAATTTTGAGTCAAGTAGTAGTTTTTGGGCTAATTTGGGCCACTTTTTCTTATTGGGCCAATTCTAAGCCCATTAAGGGACTGTTTGGACTTTAGCCTATTTTCTAGGCCCAATAAGGGTATTTAGGTAATTTCAACTTCATTTCTGTGTTATTTAGGTTAAAATTAGCTAGTTTGAAAGTTTTTAGAATTTTTTATTAATTTTGGATTTTTATTATTATTTTATTATTATTTTATAATTAAAAATTCAAATTTTGATTTTTCAAGTTTTTTATTTTTCCTAGGTTCTATACACTTAATTAGGAATTTTACAACTTTCCAAATATTTTTAGGGTCTTTCAATTATTTTCTAGAATTATTTTAAGTTTTTATAGTTTTTAATAGTTTTAATTGGTTAAAAATAGTTTTTAGTGGTTTTAAAATTTAGAAAAATACTTTTTAGCTTATTTAGGTTATTTTAAAGGTTTACAAACTTTTGGATCTTGATTTGGACTTTTTATTAGTTAATTTTTATTTTTAGGGCTTTAATTAGCATTAAAAATTAATAATTAATTAATTAAAAGGTTTTAGCAAGTTTTGATTTTTTATAAACCCTTAGAATATTTTAGTGGATTTTTAGTGATTTTTAGGAATTTTTAGGATAAATTTTTAATTTTGGTGCTTTTTACAGTTTTACGTGTACGCCTTTTTCGTCTTAGTGTAATCCGTCATAGTAACCGTCATTCTCTTCTTATCCCAATTCTCTTTTCTTTCTCATAATCGTATAATCACAAAGTTAATCATTTTTTAACACACACACCAAGCCTCCTTGAGAACGATCCCCACTTTGGGTTAAAACTCGTGGTTTTCCTAAATCACTTGTGTACTTACCCTATTTACGCTTTGTTTTCCTAAACAAGGTTGTAAATTACAACTATCAGATTTACTCGTGAAAAAGTCCATTTTGTCATCCCCATATCTCATAGTAAGTCTCCCCACGTGAACGTCGATTACGGGTCGAGCCGTCGATAAAAATGGTCGGCCTAAAATAATGGGACATTTAGGGTCACACTCGTAATCGGATATGACGAAATCCGCGGGAAAAACAAACTTTCCAACTTTGACATAGACATCCTTGGCTATTCCAATTGGTATTAAGGGAGCACAATTTTCAAGCTCGATTGTCATGTTCGTGGGGCTGAGTCTAGGCAATCTCATCAATTTCCATAGAGAATGAGGGATAAGATTGATGCTAGCACCTAAATCGGCAAGGGCTAAACATCCCTCAATCTCGGAAAAATCAAAAGGTAATAGAAATTGGCCCGGATCCTCTTCCTTTCTCGGCATATGCCTTTTGGGTTTTTTAAGAAGGATCGATGCACAAGTTTCTTCAAGGGTAACTTTGGTAAGGTCGATAAGCTCTCTTTTTGAACAGTGGATGGAATTTGAGGTACACGAGGGTGTGAAATCTTTTCATTGGTCGCCACGTTCACCCCATCGACTTTAGAACAATAAGACGTCTTAGAAGTCGAGGTTAGGGGTAATCCCACGGCTTTTCTCACGAGACGAGGCGACTTTACATTGTTCCTTCGGATTTGTAACGGTGTCACTAGGTAACGAACTCGATGAAACACCCGAGGACTTATTCATAATGGCCGAAAACATCTTTTTTATATCAATATGTCCTTGCTCAATCTTCGTGTTTTGCAATTTCAATGTATTAGAAAAGTCGTTATTCAAAGTACCAATTTCTCCCTCTAATCGTCTCATATTAGCCTCATTCGTTTTCATGTAATTTTGAAAATCGTTTAACGAACTATTTTGATTTGAATTAAAGTTCCCTTGGTTTTGATTACTTCTTTGAAAATTTCCTTGATTACCACTTGAAAAATTGTTACCTTTATTGTTGTTGTTTGAAAAATTCGAGTTTTGGTTATTGTCTCGATTTTGCCAATTTACGACCTTGATTATAACCATGGTTTTGAAAATTCCCTTGTTGATTGTTTCCTTGAAAATTGTTTCGGTTTTGATTAAAATTGTTGCCTTGGTTATAATTTCCTTGTTGTGATGGACCGGCGTTATTTTGATTTTGATTAGAACAATTGTTGTTTAACGCACTCACATTTGACGTTTGACCATCCGTAGCCGCACACTCGTAATAATTATGAGGTCCACCACAAAACGGGCACGAAACCTCAACCGCTTTCACCGTAGCGGGAGCGTCTTTCTTTTGCATTTCAACGAGAAAAGACGTAAACACATTCGTTAGCTTGTCGACTTTTGCATCAACTCTCTCAATGTCGCGATTAGAAGTACTAACATTGGCGAAATTGGCAACACTCGGTGCGTTGCGGAGTTGGTAAACCTTGGATCAGTTTTCAATAATTATCAATGCATCTTTCAGAGTTTTACACAAAAACTTGCCACCGGCGGCGGAATTCAACGAATCTTTTTCTTGAAAATTAAGACCGTTGTAAAACGTATCGATTTGGTGCAACTCGGAAAAACCATGGTGAGGACATTGCCTAAGCAGTTCCTTAAAACGATCCCACGTGTCTCTAAAAGATTAATTCGGTTTTTGCTCAGATTTTGTAATTTTGTTTTTGAAAAACGTCGTCTTAGACGGTGGGAAAAAATAATTAACGAACTTGGAGATGAGATCCTTCCACGTAGTTATCGAATTAGGTGACTCTATCTCGTACCAATCTTTGGCGGCACCATCGAGAGAGTACGGAAAAAGCATAAGCTTGACGACATCGGTGTCGACGTTCTTAAACTTGCTCGTGGCCAAAAGACGATCAAAATTCCGAATATGGTCGTGAGGATTATCGGCTTCACGACCTCGAAACTTCGTAGCTTGGATTAACGAAAGCATTCCGCTCTTAATCTCAAAGTTCTCCGCTTCGATAGCGGGAATTACGATCGCGCCTCCATACCCCTCGGTGGGTGCTTGGAGAAATTCCATCATCGAACGATTGTTGGCCATCTCCTCTACGGTCTCTTCAACAACGATATTAGGAACGTCGTTTTCCAAATCTCGTCTACGTCGTCGATTCCTTCGATTACGATTGCGTCGATTCGAAGCGTCGCTAGAATAAGAATAATCCTTCGATGGAGTGCGCATGCACTAAGCGTAGAATGGGTGGTAGCAAAGAAGATTCTTTTTGTGGTTTTTCGATTTTTCAATTTTTTGGTTTTTGATTGTTTTTTAATTTTTTTGGATTTTTGTTGTATTACGTAGACTCAAATCTACAAATCTCTCCTTGAATCGATTTCTCGATTAAAGGAGCCTCAAAGAATGAAAACGATCACGTGGAGTGAACGCCTTCGATGACTTTAGAACGTTGGTGGAACACCAAAATGTTCAAGAGGGTTTAATCTTGAAAATAAGCAAATATATATGATACGTAGATAATACTTGGGCGGCAAACCCTCGATTAGCCCTCTTTCTCAAAACACGCACAAGCAAACGGGGGAGACGAGGAGGCGCTAAGCACTTAAGATCCTTTTTCCCTTAGGTCGTGAAATACAACCGCCTTATACCCACCTTATAGTTTGTTTTAATTGAATTTAAGCCTCACGAAAGTATTCACTATTTTGCCTTTAAACTTTTGATTTAGATTCGAATACAATGATCGAGTGATGAAATCCCGAATCAAGGTTGCGTTTTCACGCTTTTGGAGTACTTGTATATTTATTGTTCTACGTAAGTACAATATTGTAATATATTCACAAGAAAAACAAAAACGATAATGGGATATCTAGAATATAGTAAATGATTGTTGTGTTTAATTTAGGAAAATTAAACACGAGTTATTTGGATACTATAATATATTAGAGAAAAATAACAAAAATGAGTATGTACGTTATTTACGCTTTCCAAAAATTGAAAAGCAAAAACGCACTACTCACATAAACACGATAATAATAATGGCACACTTAAAACACCTCCCCGGCAACGGCGCCAAATGATAGTTGTAAAAACACGTCTTTTAGGAAAAAAGGCGTATAATGGGCAAGTATTAAACTCGACGATTTAGGAAAACCGACAAGTCGAATAAATGCGGGTACACGAGGGTGTGAAATCTTTTCATTGGTCGCCACGTTCACCCCATCGACTTTAGAACAATAAGACGTCTTAGAAGTCGAGGTTAGGGGTAATCCCACGGCTTTTCTCACGAGACGAGGCGACTTTACATTGTTCCTTCGGATTTGTAACGGTGTCACTAGGTAACGAACTCGATGAAACACCCGAGGACTTATTCATAATGGCCGAAAACATCTTTTTTATATCAATATGTCCTTGCTCAATCTTCGTGTTTTGCAATTTCAATGTATTAGAAAAGTCGTTATTCAAAGTACCAATTTCTCCCTCTAATCGTCTCATATTAGCCTCATTCGTTTTCATGTAATTTTGAAAATCGTTTAACGAACTATTTTGATTTGAATTAAAGTTCCCTTGGTTTTGATTACTTCTTTGAAAATTTCCTTGATTACCACTTGAAAAATTGTTACCTTTATTGTTGTTGTTTGAAAAATTCGAGTTTTGGTTATTGTCTCGATTTTGCCAATTTACGACCTTGATTATAACCATGGTTTTGAAAATTCCCTTGTTGATTGTTTCCTTGAAAATTGTTTCGGTTTTGATTAAAATTGTTGCCTTGGTTATAATTTCCTTGTTGTGATGGACCGGCGTTATTTTGATTTTGATTAGAACAATTGTTGTTTAACGCACTCACATTTGACGTTTGACCATCCGTAGCCGCACACTCGTAATAATTATGAGGTCCACCACAAAACGGGCACGAAACCTCAACCGCTTTCACCGTAGCGGGAGCGTCTTTCTTTTGCATTTCAACGAGAAAAGACGTAAACACATTCGTTAGCTTGTCGACTTTTGCATCAACTCTCTCAATGTCGCGATTAGAAGTACTAACATTGGCGAAATTGGCAACACTCGGTGCGTTGCGGAGTTGGTAAACCTTGGATCAGTTTTCAATAATTATCAATGCATCTTTCAGAGTTTTACACAAAAACTTGCCACCGGCGGCGGAATTCAACGAATCTTTTTCTTGAAAATTAAGACCGTTGTAAAACGTATCGATTTGGTGCAACTCGGAAAAACCATGGTGAGGACATTGCCTAAGCAGTTCCTTAAAACGATCCCACGTGTCTCTAAAAGATTAATTCGGTTTTTGCTCAGATTTTGTAATTTTGTTTTTGAAAAACGTCGTCTTAGACGGTGGGAAAAAATAATTAACGAACTTGGAGATGAGATCCTTCCACGTAGTTATCGAATTAGGTGACTCTATCTCGTACCAATCTTTGGCGGCACCATCGAGAGAGTACGGAAAAAGCATAAGCTTGACGACATCGGTGTCGACGTTCTTAAACTTGCTCGTGGCCAAAAGACGATCAAAATTCCGAATATGGTCGTGAGGATTATCGGCTTCACGACCTCGAAACTTCGTAGCTTGGATTAACGAAAGCATTCCGCTCTTAATCTCAAAGTTCTCCGCTTCGATAGCGGGAATTACGATCGCGCCTCCATACCCCTCGGTGGGTGCTTGGAGAAATTCCATCATCGAACGATTGTTGGCCATCTCCTCTACGGTCTCTTCAACAACGATATTAGGAACGTCGTTTTCCAAATCTCGTCTACGTCGTCGATTCCTTCGATTACGATTGCGTCGATTCGAAGCGTCGCTAGAATAAGAATAATCCTTCGATGGAGTGCGCATGCACTAAGCGTAGAATGGGTGGTAGCAAAGAAGATTCTTTTTGTGGTTTTTCGATTTTTCAATTTTTTGGTTTTTGATTGTTTTTTAATTTTTTTGGATTTTTGTTGTATTACGTAGACTCAAATCTACAAATCTCTCCTTGAATCGATTTCTCGATTAAAGGAGCCTCAAAGAATGAAAACGATCACGTGGAGTGAACGCCTTCGATGACTTTAGAACGTTGGTGGAACACCAAAATGTTCAAGAGGGTTTAATCTTGAAAATAAGCAAATATATATGATACGTAGATAATACTTGGGCGGCAAACCCTCGATTAGCCCTCTTTCTCAAAACACGCACAAGCAAACGGGGGAGACGAGGAGGCGCTAAGCACTTAAGATCCTTTTTCCCTTAGGTCGTGAAATACAACCGCCTTATACCCACCTTATAGTTTGTTTTAATTGAATTTAAGCCTCACGAAAGTATTTATCTATTTTGCCTTTAAACTTTTGATTTAGATTCGAATACAATGATCGAGTGATGAAATCCCGAATCAAGGTTGCGTTTTCACGCTTTTGGAGTACTTGTATATTTATTGTTCTACGTAAGTACAATATTGTAATATATTCACAAGAAAAACAAAAACGATAATGGGATATCTAGAATATAGTAAATGATTGTTGTGTTTAATTTAGGAAAATTAAACACGAGTTATTTGGATACTATAATATATTAGAGAAAAATAACAAAAATGAGTATGTACGTTATTTACGCTTTCCAAAAATTGAAAAGCAAAAACGCACTACTCACATAAACACGATAATAATAATGGCACACTTAAAACACCTCCCCGGCAACGGCGCCAAATGATAGTTGTAAAAACACGTCTTTTAGGAAAAAAGGCGTATAATGGGCAAGTATTAAACTCGACGATTTAGGAAAACCGACAAGTCGAATAAATGCGGGTTCTTTCTCGAAGGAGGTGTGTGGATTAAGTGTGCCAATATATAAAATCAAAGTTTGGTTAGTGACGTTTTTTGTTTAGAAGAGAAAAAGTAAAGACGAGCTACGATTACGATTATACTACGACGAATTAACGTAAAACGCGAACGTAAATACGTAAAACGTGACAAAATTAAAAATTAAACCTAAAAATTAATTAAAAGTTAAAACTAAGTCTAAAATAAAATAAGTAAGAATAAAATCCAATAAATATATTTTTAAACCTTTTATTAATTAAATATTCAATTTTAAATGCTAATTAAAGACCTAAAATTAAATATAATTAAAAAAGCCCAAAATATTATTTTAATGAACTAATAACTTAGTTATATTATTTAAGACTAAAAAGTATTTTTTCTACATTTTTAAAACTATTTTTCTAATTTTAAAACACTAAAAACTATTTTTAAACCTAAATAATGATTAAAAATATTAAAATAATGCTAAAGATAATTTGACAATTTTAAAAATCCTAAATTATACTAATGAATAGTAGAAAAGTGAAAAAGTTTGAAAAAAGTAAAAATTTTCACTAAAAGACAAAACAGAATTAATAAAACCCTAGTTAAACTAAAGTAAATTCTAAAAATTAATTAAAAAGTGAACACTAAAAATATTTTTGAACTAAAAATCTTAAAATACTTTTCTAAATCTAGGGAAATTTTTTAAACAGAAAAATATTAAGTTTTGTCACTAAAAGACAAAAACAGATAATTAAAAAGTAATTTAAAATGCAATTAATTTAAAAAATAGGAAATGAACAGTAACTGAAAAATAAATTAAACAAAAAAATCAGAAATAAAATAATAAAAATTACAAAATTGAAATCAGTGAAAAATTCCTAAATATGACCACTAAAGAAAAAATAATTAAGATCTGATGTTGACCCTTTGGTAGATTTTGTCTGCTTATGTAGTAGTGGGAACCTTAACACTATCAGTGGGAAAGGAGTTCCCACTAAAAAGCTTAATTATGCAGAAAATAAATTTTGGCTATTTTGAGCCTTGATTGTTGGTCGTTTTTGGATACAAAGGCATCCCCACACTCCATTGAGTGTGGGGGTCTGGTGACAATCTGCTGAACTAAGTGGTCACTAGGCGAATTTAGAGCATGCAGAACTTGACCCTAAGCTACCAAAGCAACAAACAAATAGTAATCAGGCCTGAAAAACACCCTTATCTAACTATTTGCAGAATCACAAATCTAAAAACAAGAAAAAGAAAGTCTACAAGGCCTACTGGTGGTTTGGTACTAGTGTATGCTAGAAACATGACAAAGCAAACTCCATTCTATTCCTAACTAAGCAATCTAAACTACAAATATGACTTAACTACAACAGATTGGGGGTGTGTGGGCATAAAAGTTTGGGTGTGTTGTCACCCACACCTAGTTTAACTCCTATTACAAACAC
Source organism: Glebionis coronaria (assembly GCA_025667525.1). NCBI lineage: Eukaryota > Viridiplantae > Streptophyta > Magnoliopsida > Asterales > Asteraceae > Glebionis > Glebionis coronaria. The sequence goes on along the minus strand of CM046879.1, from coordinate 25,663,494 downwards.
TCCCCAAAATCTGTTGATGAGAAGTTTTTCAAAAGAGAAACTCGGTGTAAATCAACTTAAACTAGCACTTATGCATACATTAGACAGAAAACATGAACAACAGTCAAATAAGCAGAAACAAGCATTGATGAACTAATTTCACATAGAGCACATAATTTATCAGAAAAAAATCACAAGAGGGAGTTCACACGTACCTGACTCAACCTCGCTCAAGCTAAGGCTTGGAGTGGATTCCACCAGCTCTAGTAAAAGATTATGACTTATGGCTTTAAGTGTGTTGAAGTAGAGAAAAGAGTCTTGGGGACTACAACAGTCCCAACAAGACTTATGTCTTCAAAAGAAAATGCTCCTTGTGTACCTGTTATGAACACACAACACAAGAACACTTCAAGTACATAAAATCCAACAAGATTTCAGTTGTCAAGTGAAATCTTGTTGCATTTATGCACAGTAAGCAATAATAGTTAATCAAAACAAAGAAACAGATTTGTGAAAAAGCTCTAAGAAATAAACTTTTGAAAACTCAATCTTTTGAACTCAAACTTTGAAACTTAAAGAAACTTAAAAGGAGATTATACAAGCTTTATAAACTTATTTGTTTGTAAAACAAATAAGCTTATATGCTTCTATAACCTACTACAGAAAATCAGCTTAAGGATTCAGTGTCCTTTCACCCAAACCTGATTTCTTGATAAAAATCTTTAACAAAATTTTGCAATGAAAAAGGATTTATGATTACACTAAAGCAATAAGTAAAATGGAACACAGTGATGTACAAACTTTAAAATTTCATTATCATTACTTAGTTAAAAATCGTACAAAAACCGGAACAAAAGAAGTATGAGCACAAGACACTCATACTTATACTACCTACAAGAAGGATCTAGAAAATATGAAAAAACGAAACCCTAAATACAATAAATCCCTATTCTGCCCTTTAGCTCAAATTTTGAAAAAGTCTTGGATCCCATGTGGTGATTCTGATGTTGTCCAGCTTTGTTTGACCAATCTTCAGCGTTCATCCAAACTTTGGGAGTAAGAATTTGCACTAGAGACGTTGGATGCCTGTGAGATTCGTTTGTTGCCAAAAAGAGTGAAGCAGGGTTGTCCCGTGTGGGGTCTAGGGGTTACGGGTGAAGTTGTTGGTGAGTGGGTTTGGATTAGGGTGAGATTAATTAGGGTTCTAGAAAGTTTAAGGGCAAAACCCTTTGTTTTGGGAGAATTAGAGGTTTAGGGTTTATATAATGAGGGGTAGCAAGGATGGTTTTGATGGGATTAAGGTTGATTAGGTTTTAAAAAAGAGTGTTTCCCACCTTATTTAAAACTAATAAACAGATTTAAAATCTGATTATTTAAGTTGTGAAGTGGAAAGAAGACGTGGATGGATGGGATGATCGGATTGGGTGGCTGACCAGTCAAGGTGACGTGGCAGAAGGTGAGTGGGTGATGGAGGTTTGGTGGTCTGGGCAGAAGTGGCCCCTTAACTCCCATGTTTTTGGCATATAAGGTTTTAATCAACAAAAATCCAATTCCCTTTATAAAAAGTATAGGCTAATTGCATTTTCAGTCCCTCCATGTTGTAATGATGGAAACAAAGACTAAGCTTGTAAACTTTGAGTTCTTCAAGGGCCATCTTTGTAAATTCTTTATTCTTCAAGTATATATCTTGTATAAATTAATTCTTGGAGGACCAAAGTTGACAAATCCCAAAGATGAGGGACCAAACTTGACATTCTTCAAAACTTCAAGGGCAATTTTGTAAATTCCATACTTGGGCCCAGTTCTTTGTGCGACTTTGTTTCACGTGTTCGTTTTTGCTTGATTCTTGTAATCTTTTGGTGAATTCACGATATCCATACCTAAAATACACAATAAACAAACACAAGCATATATTTGGGTATTTTATGACATTTTTAACCATTTTAAACCCGATTTGGACAATGAGACTATGTGTAATTACACTCTCATCAGGTGAAAAAACCTCATCATAGTCTATCCCTTCTTCCTGTCTATAGCCTTGAGCAACAATTCTTGCCTTGTTCGTCACAACAACCCCTCTTTCATCCTTCTTGTTCCTGAAGACCCATCTAGTACCAATTACACTTTTACCTGAGGGAAGATCCACAAGAATCCAAACTTTTTGTAGCTCAAATTGTGTTAATTCTTCTTGCATGGCATCTACCCAACTTTCTTCATCAAGAGCCTGAGAGATGTTTTTGGGCTCTACTTGAGATAAGAAACAGGCAAACAAACAATGCTGAGTATCTTTATGATGTGTTCTCTACTGTTGTTTGACATAACTCACAAGTGCATGAGTTTCAATATTGTTTTGAAGTTGTCTTCTAGTTTGTACAGCAGATTTGGGATCTCCAATAATCTGTGAAGTAGGATGGTTGCTATTGACTTTATGAGTGGGAATAGAACTGACTGGAATTTCTGTTTCCAAATTGTTGCAATCAGTTACTGCACCCTGCTAATCATAGGAAGCTTTGGAGAAGATTCCTTCAGCTGGACTAGCATATAAGTCTTCATCCTCCAAGGCTTGTAAAATCTCTTCTAGTGAGTCACTAGATTTGGCAGATTTTGACTTAGCAGTACTTGCAGATGAAGTACCGCTAGGTGTAGTATGTACTGCTGAGTGTTCTCCTGAATGCTTATTAACAGATGTAGCATTCTTTTCTTGATCTTGAAGCCTCTGAAGCTCCTAGGAGGCTTGATCATCATTGGATTGTATAGTTTGCTTCCTGGGAGTTGCAGACATGGGAGTAAAAGTAGGCATGTTGGGCACATAGACATGAACATCATCATCTGATGAAGAAACATCTTCTTAAGTACCTACATTAGTTTCACTTGACTCCTCACCTGCATTGTTAGTTTGACATTCCTCTTGAAAAGAATAGTAATCCATGGAGTTAGTTAGATAATCTAAATCAAACATCCAAGCATAGCCTATTCCTGGAACATTGGGTTTATTTTCTAAGAAATTAACATGAGCATTTTCTTCAACCTTCTTAGTTGCCAAATTATAAACCCTATATGCTTTACTTTGCACTGAATATCCTACAAGATATCCTGGATTAGACTTTCCATCAAACTTTCCCAAATAATCAAGAGTATTTAGTATAGACACATGACACCCAAAAGGTCTTAAATGACTTATGTTAGGCTTTACATCAGTCAAAAGTCCATAAGGTGTTTTGTTTTGAGGCTTGGTCACTAGGACTCTATTTAACACATAACATGCAGTATTGATTGCTTCTGCCCGAAAGGTATTTGGCAAAAGTGAATCAGCCAGCATAGTTCTAGCAGCCGCAATCAGTGTCCTATTCTTCCTTTCAGCTACTCCATTGTGTTGTGGAGTTCTAGGATTACTAAATTGTCTCTTAATTCCTTTAGCCCTACAGAATTCATCAAATTCAACATTCTTGAATTATGTCCCATTGTGAGTCCTAATGATTAAAACCTATTTAGTGAACTGTTTTTCAACTAAAATGATAAAATCCTTAAGTAATTCACTTGTTTCACTTTTAAGAGCGAAAAAGAAAACCCAACTGAATCTACTATAATCATCAGTTATGACTAGACAAAAGGTCTTATGACTAATGCTTCTGATAGAAACTGGACCAAACAAATCCATATGCAAAAGCTGCAAAGGTTTTGTCACATTGTTAACAGTCCTGGTCTTACAAAAGGCTCTATGTTGTTTACCTTTTTGACAGGCAGCACATGTGAAATCATTTTGAAAATATTTGTTATGTAGACCTCTAACCAAATTTCTATTCACTAATCTATTAAGATTCTTGAAATTCACATGACCTAACCTTCTATGCCACAAATTTGACTCATCTAAAGAAGCATTAGCTAACAAACATGTAATACCACCTGTTGGAGTAATAGTATGAAGATTAAAGGTGTACATATTTTCTTGCTTGGGTACTTTAAGCAGTATTTGAGATTCCTTAGGCATCTCAAAGTCTTTAGACAACACCAAGCAGTCTTTGTCTGTGAATAGCACCTTGTTCTTCTTATCACACATTTGTGATACAGAAAAGAGATTGAACTCATTCAATTCTTTTACAAAGAACACATCTTCAAATTCCAACTTTCCTATGTTGATTTTCCCTTTGCCAGTGGTTATACCTTTGCTACCTCCAAAGGCTACTGGACCTCCTCCGAATTCTTCAAATTCAGCAAGAAAATATTTTTTTCTTGTCATGTGTCTTGAGCATCCACTATCTACTATACCTTTATCTTTCAATTCATCAATTAGATGCCCTGGTACACAAATAAAACTCATTAGTTTTTAACAGGGACCCAAGCCACATTTGGCTCGGATCTTGTGGGACCTACACATTTAAGAGTTTGTACTGAAGCATTCCCTGTAATGCTACTTTTACTCTTATACTTCATGGTTTCATTTATGTAGTCAAAGTCATAGGGTGACTCTATGTGCTCAGACTTCTTTGACTTAAGTACTACTTTAGCGGTACTTGCTTTAACCCATGATTTATCTCTTTTAGGAACCCACATTTGCACTGGTTTGTTCTTATCCTTACATCTAGGTGTTTTAACTTTTTCAAAGACTTTCTTAGAAGTCTTAGAGAAGTTTGGTTTTACAGACTTTAAACCAACAGTACTTAAGTTTGGTCTAGCAGTACTTGTAGGTCTAGACTTGCCGGTACTTGCTTTACCAGACTTTAAAGGTACTAGACCTTGTTTCATAAGTACTTCCCTATGAACAAAACTTTTGGTAGGGTTATTTTTAACCTGTTTAACTACCCTTGTGTGATCAAAATTAGGTTTGTCATCTTTAAGTTTCTGATTCCTATAAACCTGTGCATTTCTCCCATTACTGTTTTTCATGACCCTTTGTGTAGCCTTTTGTTTCACAAATTTATCTTCAAAAAATGTACAATCTTTGATAGAGTGATTTAGACTACCACAAACATAACATCCTTTTCTTCTTAAAGAAGACTTAAAAGGGTGTTTTGACTTAACTTTCTCAAAACCTAGCCCACCCCTTTTGGCATTATTATGTTTTACATTGTTTTCCAAAATCTTACTGGGAGTTTTTACCTTCTTGGGAGCAGAACTAGTCTTAGATTCCTTAGAAACAAAGTTGTTCATTAAAGGTGGATAAACAATATTTTTGGTCACAGCAGTCTTTTCTTGGGACAAAGTACTAGAGTTTAAGACATTATTAATCTTAGGTTCTTCTAACTCTATACTAGTATCATTACAAGGGGGCATGAAAATTCTTGATAATGGTGGAGGAACTGCCTTCATTCCTTCAGCATATCTATCATTTTCAGGTGTATCAACTACCTTACTAGAACTATCAAAAATCCCTTTTGATAAGTCCTTGTCAGTTAAGGTTATCCCAGGTTGGTCCTCAATATATCCTAGGCCTGTTTTATCATAATACCCCATTTGTGAATTAATCAATTTTCCCGATCCTTTAGAGGATTTTTGCCAATGACTAATCACTTCCTTTTCATTACAAAGACTGGCTTTTAAAGCTTCATATTCTGTTGATAGTTTTAACAGTTGTCTTTCAAAAGCTTTTATATCCACATCTTTTTCCCTCATTTGAAGATCTAACACCCCACCAAATGCTATGCACAACGGAACTACAACATTTGGGTGCTAGGCAGTTATCATCGCACACAAGATATATCGAACGACTCCAAAGAGACGTCAAATTCAAACTTAAATTAAAAATTGTTGAAAAGTTACATGTCTACAGTTTTTCCAACCCCAAATGATACAACAGAGGTTTGCGTTACGGTCCCCATGAATCTCAACCCCAAAAGTTACAGTTTTCACAACAACATGACATCAAAGTTAAAAATGTTTAAGTAATACTGGGCTGAAAAACAAGTAGACTCCAAGCTCCACACACAACATCCATCCATTGCACGCTCCATGCTACACTTCAGCGGTTACCTGAAACACATGCTAAATTTGGTCAACGAAAACGTTGAGTGGAATTCATAGGTTTTACAATTCATTTTGAACATATGTGAAATAAAAACCATTCACGATCAGTCATAGACTTGTCGATCAAACAATCTATATTCAAGGTACTGACAATTGTGTTTAAGCTCATGACACTAAACCGTTAACTCAATCACCCGCGTAATAATTACCGGCGTGATTCAGATGAAACCAGTGCCCCTACTAAGGCATCAGTTACAATTATACCTTATCTCTTATCACAAATTATCCGTCCGCAGGGGGTATCAACGTACTAGCCCTCGTCTCGGATAGGGTAGTCAACCCCATAGTACTATCACTTTGTATAAGCGGCTATTTCTAATCCACGCTAGGACTAAACAATAGTTAATAGTTCATGAAATTAGGGCCTTTTGCAACTAGGTACTCAACACAATTTCAAGGCAACATTCGGGTCCAACAATCATTCATGACATATGTTCATTTTGAAAACTAGCATGCATTTCCCTCGCGGGTAAAACAGTTTGAAATAATAATAAGCGAGGATATAAATTCACACCTTATATAACAAGTAGTCGATAGTTCGAGTGACGGTCACTCACGACGATGAGGATGCCCGGGTAAATCAACACCTATCAAACCAAATAACGCGTAATGAGTAATCTCATTTATAAACCTTATGGTACTGTATAAAATACATACATATTAGTCACTTATGATAATTACAACTCACGCCAAAACAAAACAAAACAAACAAGTGTTACTCGTTTTATACCATTTGTCCATATTATTAACGTTATTCATTTTTACACATTTTCGCTGATACTTACCAAAAGTACGGACTGTTTTACTAGACTTAACCCTTTTCATAAAAATTAAGAAAATTCCCAAAAATACCTTAAGTCCTGTAGAAAACACATATTCAATCCCATTAAAAGTTTTCGCTTTTACGACTCGTTACTCAACGCAATTTCAAAACTACGTTTTTCGGACTGAAATTGTACTTTGACCAAGTCGGACTCATTTGACCCGTTTAAAATACTCCATTGACCCATTTGACACCTAAGTCTTATAATAGACTCAAATATGCAGGTTTGAGACAAAAAATCAACCCTTGACCGTTTACTAAACTAAACCTATAGTCCCCGGGATTTGACCTAAAACCAAGCATAATTTCGGATTATGACGGTTTTCATCTCCCGGTACACGAATTTCAAAACGTCGTAACTTTTGACTCGTTAGGAGTCGTAAGCTCTATATTATACCAAATCGAAGCTAAGAAGATGCTCTACAACTCTATCCTAATCACAAGACCTGTTTTCAAAATAATTTTTACGAAAACACCTCAAACTTTCTGCCTAAAATTACCTATACCAAAATGATACCAATGCTCGTTTTCAAACCCATTTATCGACATTAGACACCATCTGAAGTACTCCTAAGCATATCCAAACATCATTATCAGTCCTAAACCCCTATTAATCAATATCCTCATAAAACCCAATCATAAAAATAAACATGCAAATGGATTTACCCATCTAAAAACATGTAAAAATAGGATTCAATACATAATCTAACATCAAAACATTAACCACCATGATCCCCAAACACCCCCCTTTGAGCCGTGGGGTTTGGGTGATCAAAACCCATCAACCAAATTGATTTTGGTTGATTTGTTTGGTGTTTTAACATCATTCTACCATGAATTAAACATGCAAATACCCAATTAACATCCAAATGAACTTTTGAAAAATCTTTAATTTTTGGAAAAATTTATGTTAATGCATGTTGGAATTAACCATGGATTAACACTTACTAAAGGGTTTTAGGAAGTGGTCTTTGATTGGAATTGATCAAAAACCAAGAAAAATTGAAGTGGTGGTGGTGTTTTGGTGGTTGGTCGTCGGCCTATAGAGAGCAAAAGGGTGAGTGGGTTTTTTTTTCTTTGAAATGTGAAGTGTGTGTTTGTTTGATTCCTTTTTGTGAAATGGGAGGGACCAAGGGTGCAATTTAAGCTTTCTTTTGTCCTCAAGTGAAAACGACCCTATAAGTTTACGGGATTGACTCACTAGTCATTTTAGAAAATTTTACGGGAGTCGGGAATCATCCCAAACACTCCAAAATACTTTTAGGACACTTCAAATGTACCCGGAAAGCAATAAAACTCACCCGACTCGACTTAACACGAACCGTAAGTAAAATTCTCGAAAAATTACAATATCGATAAAACGACAATAATTATAGAAATTTGGGAATCCATCGGGACGTATTCGTCATCGTCCTTCTTAAATCGTCAATCGTCAAAATTATAACCTCGAACATCGGTTTCAACCAAAATAATAAAATATATAGCAATTAAAATTTATTAAAAATTTCAAAAATAAGCGTAATTTAGGGTAATGTTAGTGACCTCGGTTCTAGGGTATCACATCCACCCCTCCTTAAAGAGAGCGACGTCCCAACGCTCGCCTCTTCTTATACTCACATTTCGTGCCGCTGGAACAGATGAGGATACCTTTCCTTGAAAAAGTCCTCACGTTCCCAAGTGTATTCCGGTCCACGCCTAGAATTCCATCGAACCTTCACAATGGGAATTCTACTACGCTTCAGCCTCTTGACCTCTCGGTCCATAATTTCCACGGGTTCTTCCACGAAATGCATTTTGTCGTCTAGTTGAATCTCGTCCAAAGGAATCACCAATTCCTTATCCGCCAAACTCTTCTTCAAGTTCGATACGTGAAACGTGTCGTGAATAACACTAAGCTCGCTCGGCAACTCTAACTTATACGCTACTGGTCCAATTCGTTTAACGATCTTAAATGGTCCAATGTACCTCGGACTCAACTTTCCTTTCTTCCCAAAACGAATTACACCCTTCCACGGCGAAACCTTAAGCATAACCATATCTCTGACTTCAAATTCCAACGGTTTTCTTCTGTTATCGGCATAACTCTTCTGTCGGCTTCTCGCAGCAAGTAGTCGGATCTTGATTTGCACAATCTTCTCTGTCGTCTCTAAAACCATTTCGGGTCTAGTCAATTGACTTTCTCCTACTTCACTCCAACACACAGGCGATCTACACTTCCTTCCGTACAACGCTTCGAATGGTGCAGCCTTGATGCTCGCATGATAACTATTATTATACAAAAACTCCACTAAAGGCAAGTGGCGTTCCCAACTTCCTCCAAAATCAATCACGCATGCTCGAAGCATGTCCTCCATCGTCTGAATAGTTCGTTCACTCTGTCCGTCAGTCTCCGGATGATAAGCCGTACTTAAATTCAATTCAGTGCCCATCGCACATTGAAGCGATTTCCAAAATTCTGAAGTAAACCTACTATCGCGATCCGAAACGACCGATAACGGTACTCCATGTCTGCAAACGATCTCCTTCACGTACACATTGGCCTGCTTTTCCATACTGTCCGTCTTCTTCATAGGTAAGAAATGAGCAGATTTCGTCAATCTATCCACTATTACCCAGATCATATCACATCCACTAGGAGTTCTGGGTAAACCCGTCACGAAATCCATAGCGATTTTCTCCCATTTCCATTCAGGGATCTCTGGTTGTACCAAAAACCCAGAGGGCTTCTTATGTTATGCTTTAACCATCGCACAAGTTAAACACTTACTAACGTAACGAGCAATATCCGCCTTCATATTCGGCCACCAATAAACTTTCTTCAGATGATGATACATTTTATCCGATCCAGGATGTATCGAGTACTTCAACTTATGAGACTCGTTCATAACCAAATCTCGTACTCCAGGCTTTCCTTCCTCGGATGGACACAACGGTAACCAAATCCGATTCTCGAAATATCTCAGTCCGTCTGACCTAACCACAAAAAGAGGTTTCAACATTCTTCCCAAGTTCTCAGCATCAACATTCTCTTTCATTAATCCCCTCTCTTGAGCCTTTAGTATAGTTTCAGTCAAATCAACACTCTCAGTCATCACCAAAGCTCTGACTCTCAAAGGTTTCTCTCGATCCTTCCTACTAAGTGCATCCGCTACTACATCCGCCTTACCAGGATGGTAGCGAATTTCACAGTCATAGTCACTCATTAATTCTACCCATCGTCTCTGTCGCATGTTCAACTCCTTTTGATCTAAAATGTGCTGCAAACTCTTGTGGTCAGTGAATACAACACACTTCGTCCCATACAAATAATGTCTCCACAATTTCAACGCAAAAACCACAGCTCCTAATTCCAAATCGTGCGTCGTGTAGTTCTCCTCATTCTTCCTCAGTTGTCTCGACGCGTAAGCAATCACCTTCTCACGCTGCATCAACACAGCTCCATAACCCTTACGAGATGTGTCACAATACACTACAAAGTATTCGGTTCCTTCAGGTAATGACAATATTGGCACGGAACATAACTTGTCCTTGAGCGTTTTGAAAGCGAATTCTTCCTCATCTCCCCATTCATACACTCTATTCTTTTCGGTAAGCTTTGTCAATGGCTTCGCAATCAACGAAAATCCTTCAATGAATCTCCGATAATACCCAGCTAAACCAAGGAATTATCGAACTTCAGTCGGCGTTGTCGGTGCCGACCATTCCCTGATCGCTTCGACCTTGGCAGGATCCACGCGAACTCCTTTACTATCAATTACGTGACCAAGGAATTGCACAGACTCTAACCAAAACTCACACTTCGAGAACTTCGCATACAGCTTCTCTTTCTTTAGCAGATCCAATATCTTTCTCAGGTGCTTCTCGTGCTCCTCCTTACTCTTAGAGTAAATAAGAATATCATCAATAAAAACAATGATAAACTTATCTAGATACGTGATGAGATGGCATTTATACATGATCTCATCGTTCTTTTCGGGCTTTTAATGCATAAAAATGTCATAATATACCATATATATGCTTGTGTTTGTTTACTTGTGTATTTTAGGTATGGATATCGTGAAAAAGACAAAAGATCACAAGTTACAAGGAAAAACGGACACGAGAAACGAAGCCGTACAAAGAACCGGGCCCTAATCATGGAATACTTAACATATACCCTTGAAGACTTGAAGACAAACAAGATTGATCCTCATTCATTGAAGAAATGACACTTAAAACCCTTGTATAGTCATAATTACAAGTTTGGTCCCTTAAGTTTGTCAAAATTACACAAAAAGACCCTCAACAATTTCAAATTGTCAATTATGGTCCCTCATCAAGCCAAAGATACATTGAAGACCTTTGAAGATCAAAAATGTCCAAGATCAGTCCTTCAAGTATGCAAAAGTTCCAAAAATAACCCTTGATACACCTTTTGGAAAGTTTTGTGCATAAAATGTCAAGTTGTGAAAGTTGATACAAAGGAATTTGGGCGCTGATAGACTTTTATACACAAATGCAAAAAGAATGGAAGAAGAAGGACCATTTTTGTACACTGAAACATTCAAACTCCCAAAAATGCGCCAAACACATCCCATTCCCCCAATTTCGGATCAAATGAGTTACTATTCACCTTCATCCACCTAGTTTTTACTCCACTTAAACCAAAGGGTAAATCAAAATTACCCATACCCACGTGTGATTCACACATGCAGAATCACATCCCACACACAAAACCCTCATCTCCACTCACCAATAGACCCCACCATTCAACACGTCACCCAATCAGAATGCAACTTACCCTCCAAGTAATCCTATGTGGCAAAATCAACAGGCAAGACTCATTGCTTCATTCCAAAGCTAAAATGAACAGCCTTGATCAATTTGGACAACTCAAATTCAGAAAACGTCTAGAAGAACTTAGGGCATTTAGGGAATTTCACTTCTAGGGTTTGTGAATAGTGTTTTGTTGATCCCAAACTTAGATCGATTAAGCTTTGTGTATACGAGATTAGATCAAGTACTACACGTAGAGAAACCTTTGCTTATGAATAAAGTAACAAAGTGTTATGCGGAATTAACACTTGATCTAAAACACAAAGATGTTAAACAAACTTTCACTTGTATTAGAATGATCGTGCTTGGTTACAATGAAAGAGTTTAACTTGCGAATACTTATGAAAACTGATATTTTTTTTAAACATTAACCTAAAAGATCTTCTTTTATAGAACAAGAAGTCTTGTACAATAAGCTACGAATCAACTATTCTAGGTAAAGATAAACATAGAAAATACATTGTCGTCTCTATCCTTACTAGAAGTATTCTAGAATATAATAAACGTGTAGCTCACATCTTCCATCAGTGCTTGTCTTCAATCTGTCAACGCTTGACTTTAACTTGTCAACGCTTATGCTATCAGCGCTCACTTTGCTCTTGTCAACGCTTGAATTGTTCTTGTCAGCGTTCAAGTGTTCTGACCTAAATTTATTCCCAACAATCCTCCCCTAAACTTGATATCCACTCTTATGATCAAGTTTCTGAATAAACACTAAGAACTTGGAGGAGTCTGACAAACCTTATCATATTGGTAATAAATAAATCTGATCAAATTCTTTGTCACGTCACTTGTATAGTCTATCTCCAACTGGGTGTCCTTCATCTTCTCCAAAACAGCCTTGGATATGAAATACTGAGCATCTACAAGTAAATACTCAGCAAACTTTGTAGAACTCAAATGGTATACACCAGCAGCTGAATATAACCTCCATTGAAGACCACTGAGGTCATCTTCAAGATCCTTCCATATTTCAGGATCTTCTTCTTTTGTCCCACACATTCTTTTGAATGTGGTCCAAAGTTTTATTCCATTGGCTGAAGTTGGTGCTTCAGCCTCATACTTGGTCTCTAGCAACCTCCAAAGGTCCACCAAGTCTTCTCTATCACAACTTGCAAATAAAGATATGAGAGTGGTAAAAGTGTGTACCTCCTTGCCAAATCTTCCAATTTTCCAGAATCCACATTCATCTTCCTCATAACTTACAATTGGATTCCTGGAATCTAGTGGTAACACATGCACCATATCTGAAGCTTCTAATGGGGAGAGCTTGAGGCTCTTTCTAATGATTGCTTCACTTGGATATAGTTGATTCATATCTTTTGGAAACTCAAGAATAAATCCCTTCTTTACTGGTCTAGGAACTATCATAGCTTTCTTGATTGCCATCTCTTCTGCAAGTTGCTCCTTTCTTTCATCTGAAAGAAGTCTGAAAGTGTTTTCTTCTTGCACTTTCACCCAAATAGGATAAACCCTATGTTCCAGCTCATCAAACGTCAAAGCCTTCAGCTTCTGATGTGTCCATCCAACTCCATGACATTTGAGCAACATAAAGTAGAGCTTCCTTCTATCCCTTTTCAACTCAGAGAGAATGTTGCTTGCCTTGTACTTCAACATCACCTTACAATCCTTCTGAACTCTAAGAAGAATTTCCAAACCCCATATCTGATCTGAAATGGTCAAGTCTGGATTATCCATACAGCTTTCTTCCCAAGAATTGTACATCTGAACTACCTCTGGCATATCAAAATCAATCTGCAACTTTAAATCTCTCAGCTTTTCCCTAGCAAGCTCATCACCATACTCAAGTCTTTCTGGTTCAACAATCATCACACTTGAATCTGAGCTAGCTCCATCACTTTCTTCTTCAGAAGTCACAACAAATGGTGACTTTTCCTTTTCACCTTGTTCCATCATTTGCTCAGCCAATCTTCTATCAAATTCAACCTGAGCTGCATTCTTTGGAACAATTTCTTCTACCAACTTACCCTTACCCTTATCTGTTGGTTCAATCGTTGGTAGGGTAGATGATAATACCTGAGTAGGAACATCTTTGATGATAGATGATGACTGGAATACATCATCTCCAAAACGGGGATAAGCTAAAGTCATTTTTGTCCCCTTGTTTTTACACATTCCTTAATGGGGATGCGTTCAAATACTCCACCATTTCTGTGTATTGAGGGAACAAAGTATTATCAGCAACAAGATAAGCAATCATGTTGTGTTGAGACTTGAACCCCAAATCCAATTCTGCTGAGTTAAATCTTGGTGCCATTGATGAAAGCTGTTAATTTGAAGTATAAAAGATGAAGGTTGATAAGAGAAAAGTGTTAGACAAGAATTATAGATACCCTGTTTAAAATAGGAGCCAAATTTATAGGAGTGGATGAATGCACGTGATTGGCCCAAAAATAGGCAAATATTTTCAAAAATCAATCATGAAAATATTGAAAAAGTTTATAAGTTATCTCATGCATTTAATGAAAGTAACAACTCCTAAAATTACGGCTTGAAAATATGTCAAAAAGTAACAACTGGGTAGGTCCCATTGTTTGTCAACGGTCAAATATAACCCATCAACGCCCAACGGCTATAATCTTGTCAACGTTCGCCTAAAGCCATGTCAGCGTCCATTTTGGTCACAACAACGCTTGGAAAAATCTTGTCAGCGTCCAAAAATAAAATTGTTTTAAAAAGTGAAAAATGACCTTAACAAGTAATTTATCCTAGAGAAGATAACCAAAAGCTGATGATTATCATAGGGCGGCAAGCACTGTCCAGTTATACACACTTGCGTAAACAAGATAGACATAACAGTCCTCTAGTGTCCCTTGCTAACCAAAATTCTTAACAACCAAGTTACCTTATAAAATCCTTGTTACTCCCAGGTAAAACCCATATCAAAATGATTCCCAAGCCTCCCAACAGACCACAACCAATTCTAGGCCAAAAATGTCTTGGCAGCATGCAAAGTTGATATACTATGCATGCTACAGTGCCTCATGGTTTAGTAAAACTAACCCATACTCACCTGTGGACACAATCTAGAATTGTGATGAGAGTATTATAAGAATACCCAAGAGTCCTAAAGGTTCCTTAAACCTCCCCTTAAACTATGATACATGAGTTCTCAAAATATATATGAACATTAAAAATTTATGTCAAGATAGGAATATAAATATTCCAACCATCATCCATAAACAAAAACATGTCCAAATAGCTCTTCAAAGATCCATAAGCAACTCTGTATCCAATGGCATAAAGCTACCATCACCTGCACAGTTTAGATGAAAACCACAAAACTAACATTTGTTGCTGACAGCGTCCCGACAACACTTATCAGCGTTGAAGAAACTCTTGTCAGCGTTAGACAATAATATCTCTAACAACGGCAAAATAACACTTGACAGCGTTACATTTACCTTTGTCAGTGTTAGAAAAATAAAGTGGAAAATCTAAATCATCACAAAGACCAATAACAATGCATTATCCTGTACATACTTTTACAAAAAGATTCCAAAAACACATATTAAGTGAGATTAACCATTCCAATATTTGTTACCAAATATTGAAATCTTCCAGCATCAAAAGGTTTAGTTAATAAATCAGCCACATTATCTTCTGTGTCTACCCTATCTGGTTGTATTAAACCTTTCTCAAAGCAATCTCTTATAAAATGATGTCTAATTTCTATGTGTTTGGTTTTAGAATGATGTACAGGATTTTTAATAATGCATAAAGTACTCTTATTGTCTACAAAAATCTTGGTATGCATAAAATTATACCCATAATCCAACAGCTGGTTCTGAATCCATAAGACTTGTCCACAACAAGCAGCTGCTGCAACATATTCTGCTTCAGTTGTAGAGTTTGCCACCACTGTTTGTTTCTTGCATTGCCAAGATATTAATCTGCTCCCAAGAAATTGGCATCCACCAGTTGTGGATTTCCTATCAAACTTGTCACCACCATAGTCACTGTCTGAATATGCAATAAGATCCAATGGAGAATCTTTTGGGTACCATAATCCAAGATCTGGATAACACCTTAGGTACCTAAAATTCTTTTCACAGCAAAAAGGTGACATTCTTTGGGAGTCACTTGATGGCGTGCACATGCACACACAACAAACATGATGTCAGGTCTTGAGGCTGTAAGATACATCAATGATCCAATCATTGATCTATAGTGCCTAACATCCACATCCTTTCCAGCTCCAATTTTTCCCCAAGGGTGTTGCCTATCCATAGGAGTGGAAGCCTCCTTCTCATGTGGAGAAAAACCATATTTCTTCAAGATTTCAGCTACATACTTGTCTTGGGAGATGAATATACCATCTTCTTTCTGCTGAACTTGTAAACCTAGAAAGAAGTTCATCTCACCCATTGCACTCATCTTGAATTTATTTGTCATGAGCTTGGAAAATTCCTCACTCATTTTTGGATCAGTAGACCCAAAAATGATATCATCAACATAGACCTGCACAAGCAACACATGTTTTCCTTTCTTCTTTGTAAACAAGGTCTGATCTATGGTGCCCCTTTTGAAACCATTTTCCACCAAGTAGGTGGACAATGTACCATACCATGCTCTTGGGGCTTGATGAAGTCCATACATTGCTTTCTTCACTCTATAAACCTTGTCTGGATTCTCAGGATCTTCAAAACCAGGAGGTTGCATGACATATACCTCCTCAACAATTGTCCCATAGAGGAAAGCACTCTTCACATCCATTCGATAAACAGTGAAGTTAATACAAGATGCATAAGCTAGGAAAATTATGATAGCTTCAATTCTTGCAACTGGAGCAAAGACTTCTTCATAATCTATGCCTTCCTCTTGTGTATATCCCTGAGCTACCAAACGTGCCTTGTTTCTGACCACAATGCCCCTTTCATCTTTCTTGTTCCTTAGAACCCATCTTGTCCCAATTGGTCTCACATATCTAGGACAATCAACCAGCTCCCAAACATCCTGTATAGCAAATTGGTGAAGCTCATCCTGCATAGCTTCCACCCAACTTGGTTCTTTGAGAGCATCAAAAATCTTCTTGGGTTCTTCCTGTGACAGAAAACAGGCAAACAAACATGCTTGTATAAGAGGGGTATCAACCTTCTTGTGTATATTGGCAATAAATCCACCAAGACCTTGATGGGATCTTCTTGTCTGAACTGGAGCCATAACATCACCAATGATTTGAGATGTGGGGTGATCCTTAGCTGTGGAAGTGAGAACTCCTCCTTCAAAAAGTCTGGTGTCCTCAACTTCACGCTCCATGTTGCCAATATCTTCTTCAGATTCTTCTTGATCAACAGAAATCTCTTCATGGACATTGGAAGGTCCACCCTGTTCAAAATGGGAAGAGAAAAGCTGTGTAAAGGTGTCTCCAAAGTATGAACCTTGTTTGTCAGCGTTTGGGCTAACAACGCTTGAACTGTTGTTGTCAGCGTTTGAGCCATCAGCGTCTGAATTGGTCGTGTCAGCGCTTGATTTCCCTTTGTCAGCGCCTGAAGAATCATGCATGTTTGTATTTGGTGGTATCTGAAAACCACCATTATCTTTTCTAGCAGCAGCAGCAGCAGCATAATACTCATCTGTCCATATAGGAAGTGTAACATATTCTGGTGTGGGAGATGATTCAACTACTGGTGGTCCATCCTCCTTAGCAACCTGTATACCTGAAACATTACCAATTCTCTTTTCCAAAACACTTGAAGTTACCTTCACAATGTCTGGATCAGTAACAGGCATATAATTTAAAGCTCTAGATAAAGGTTCTAAGTCAAACAACCAATTTGGACCACTTTCAGGATCACTAGGTTTACTCTCTAAAAACCTAACATGTACTTTTTCAAGTATACGTTTTTCCTTTTTAATGTAAACCCTATATCCTTTGCTCTGCACTGAATAACCCATGAAGTAGCCTTCATCACCTTTTGAATCAAATTTACCTAGGGCCTCACTAGTTTCTAAAACAACTACATGACATCCAAAAGGCTTGAGAAAGCCAATATTGGGCTTCCTTCCCCAAAGTAATTCATAAGGTGTCTTATTATGTATTTTGTTGACCAATGCCCTATTTTGAACATAACAAGCTGTGTTAACAGCTTCAGCCCAAAAGGCTATAGGAAAGTGGGCATCAGCCAACATGGTTCTGGCTGCTTCAATAAGGGTCCTATTCTTCCTTTCAGCAACCCCATTTTGCTGTGGGGTTCTAGCTATGCTAAACTGCCTAGTAATCCCTTTCTTGGCACAAAAATCATCTAACAACTGATTTCTAAACTCACCCCCATTGTCACTTCTAATAATTTTGACCTCATTACCATTCTTCTTCTCTATCTGGGTAATGAAATTAATCAGACTTTGGGCAGTTTCACTTTTCTTGGCTAAAAAGAAAGTCCATGTAAACCTGGAGTAATCATCAGTGATAACAAAACAATATGATTTACCCTTCAAACTTTCTATATTAGTTGGACCAAAGAGATCCATATGCAATAAGTGAAGTGGTTTAGAACTAGAGTGCACCTGTTTAGACCTGAATGAGACCTTGTGCTGCTTGCCCTTAAGACATGCAACACAAGAGTGGTCATTGTGGAAAGCCTTCTCAGGCAAACCATCAACTAAACCAAGCCTCACAAGTCTATTAATATTCTTAAAGTTTATGTGCCCTAATCTCCTGTGCCAAAGATTACTTTCATCTACTGAGGCTTTAGCATACAGACATGACATTTTATTATTTATCTTAATTCCATTAAGATTCACATTATATATGTCTTTATGCCTTGGTGTTCTAAAATCTATGTATTTTTCCTCAGGTAGCTTATAATCTTTGCTTAACACCAAGCACTCAGTATCTGTGAAAAGAACCTTATTTTTGTTATCACACACTTGTGATACACTAAACAAATTATAATCCAGTTCTTTTACCAGGAAGACATTCTCAAACCGTAGATTGTTGGTGACAAGGGTTCCTTTTCCTGTGATGGTGCCATAGCCCCCTCCAAAATATACCTTATCACCATCTTGAATAGGAGAGAAATTAGTCAGATAGTCTTCCTTTCCTGTCATGTGCCTTGAGCATCCACTATCCCAGTATCCATAATCATTGATCTTCTTCTGAATGCCCTGCACATAAAGAAAACACATTAGTTTTCTTTGGGAACCCAAGCCTTGGAAGACTTGGATTCATTTGGTTGTTCAACAAGAACAGACTTGGTTCTCATAACAACCCCATTTTCATCCCTGTTTGAATGAATTTCCCAGTTAACCCCAATTGGTGTTGACAATGCCTTTGAAATATAATGAAACCTGTTGCATGTCATAGAAATACCAGTAGAATTAGGGTTTTGGTCTTGTTTTGGTCTCCATGTTAAGCTAGTAGAAGCTTTAGACCTATTTCCCTGTGGTTGCAAATACCTAGGTTTAGCAGTGTGTCTGTCAGCGCTGAAATTTCTCTTGTCAGCGCCCCGATTGCTCTTATCAGCGTTGAACCTAGGGTTTGCTACAGGAACCCATTGCCTATTTGACCAAGTGTTTGACTTTTGAAAAGGTCTTAGGCTTTGTGTGTTAGACCCTCTAGAAAAGAATGGGGCTGGTCTAACAACTTGTGAACTTTTGTTCACAAAAGTATTGGGTCTGACAGTATTTGACCTATATTGACTTTTGTCAGCGCTGAAATGGTTCCTATCAGCGTTGACATTGGAAGCGTTGACACATTTGTATGCCAAATGTGAGAAGCTACCACATGTGTAACAAGCTTTTCTAGACATAGTCTTAGGTCTAGAAGCAAAGAAGCCTGTTCCATGATTACTAACTTGGCTTTTTGGTGACCTAGTATTTCTATACATCTCAGCATACTTAACACTAGGTTTTCTAACAGTTTGTGGGCCAAGGTCAACAGCTTTGCCAGTGGTAGGGTGTGTGATCTTAATAGGTTTAGGATCAAGGCTCTTGATTGGTGTGGGCTCATTTGGACTTTCACACAACAACCCTCCCTTAACAAACAAGGTGTGGTTAGCTTTCTTCCACTCATCTAGGTCAGTCAGTTTTTGCTTGTATTCCTCAACTGGGGAAGTCACTCTAGGTGGAGGAATGAATTCCTCCTCTTGGCATTCTGGCAAGCCAGTCCAAGATAAGTCCTTTGATTGGACACCATAGAAATCCCCAGCTGGTGGTGGAACACCAGTATAATTATTCATCCCAATCCCACTCATATCCTTAGAGTCTCTTTGTTTACTAACACACTCTCCTAGGGATTGTGTGGCCTTATCAAATCTCTGGATTTTAAGACTCACATTATCTTTATTTTTGTTAGCCTCCTCTAACTGAGCTATCAAATCAAGATTAACCCTATTTACTATATCTTGAACATCCTTACTCTGATGTAACTCATGTTTTAAGATATTTATTTGATCTTTTAAATCAAACTCCATTTTCTTATACTCAGCTACTGTCTTTTCTGTTTGGGTAAGAGCAATTTGATAATTAGATACTTTGCATCTTTCAGTACTTGCCTCATCTAATAATTTAACTATCTCTTGTTTTAGTTTTTCAGTGTTTAAACGACAACCCTTAGAACAGAAAGCATCATCATATACCTCATTATCTGATGAAGAGGAGGAGTGTGCCATGAGAGCATATTCAACATGCTCTTCTTTAACTTCAGCAACCAAAGCTCTGTCCTCTTCCTCATTCTTAGCCATCCAGCTCCAATCCCATTCTCCAACACCATCAATTTGTTGAACAGCAACCATGGCCTTGGGATCTGGGCTCTTAATCATTTGACTTGAAGGCTTCCCAGCATCAGATCTTCTTGGAGATCTACATTCCCTCATAAAGTGCCCCATCCTATGACAGTTGTAGCACTCAACCTTGGACTTGTCAAATCCAGCAACATCCTTAGCATTAAAGGTCATCTTCTTCTTGAACCTTTTATTAAACCTGTTTGCTCTCAAACTTACAAGAGCCATAGTCCACTTGATGTCCATCTCTTCCAATTGTTCATCACTTATCTGCTCAAGATCTTCATATGTAATCCTTGAATCACTGGGCAAAGAAGCAATGAATGCACACACAGTATCTAGATCAAAACCAGCAGGTTTAATTCTATCAGCGCCATGATTGTGTGTGTCAGCGCTTGAGTACAAAGCGTTGACAGGAAATGATCCAGCGCTGACAGGCTGAGATCCAGCGTTGACACATTGAGATCCAGTGGCTGGATGTCCATAGAAGTTCATGGAATCAAATTGGCCTTCACTTTGTGAGAAGAAGGCCATGTTGCTGCTGGAAGATTTATTATCACTATCCAATTGCCATTCATTCTCCAACAGTCTTAGTTTGTTGAAGATGTCATCAAACCTGGAGGTCTTGTGAGTGTTATTGACAAGAATGGATCTTGTCTCAATCTTCCATACATCACCAAGGCTTTTGAGAAAAGTAGCATTCAATTCAGGGTCATCAATCTGTGTTCCCATGAAGGAAAGTTGACTTGTGATGTCAAGAAGTCTACTTCTCACACTGCTGAGATTTTCATTGGGTTGAGCTTTAAAGACAGCATACTCATGCAAGAGTTGCTTCTTCTTTTCTTCTTTTATGTCAGCATTGCCACCATATGCTACTTCAAGAGCTTCCCAAAGCTCTTTTGCAGACTCAAAGCGTTTGTACTTGTGCTGATTCTCATGACCTAGGGCGTGTTTCAAGATGTTCAAGATTTTCATGTCCACCCTCTTCTTGGCTATATCTTCAACAGCTACAGCTCTCCCATCTCCAGGCTTTTCCACCTTATCAGCTTCAGGACAATTAGGAACAGCTGTCCTTGTGGCAATTGCAGCAGTAATCTTTGCTGCTTTATCGAATGTGTTCCCATATTCGATAATCTCCCAAAGAGTGTAGTCATGAATAGCTATGTATTGCTCAAAATTGGACTTCCAAAGCTCAAAGTTCCTGGCATCAAACATGGGAATTTTGATACTAGGGTTTGAGGAGTTGTTTTGTAGCAAAGAAGCAGGTTGATCTGTGCCAGACATGGTGTTTTTAGGGTTTTTAGGGTTTTTGGTGTTTTAGGGTTCTTGCGTTACTTAAAGATCAAAAGTTTCTCAACAAGCTCTGATACCACTTGTTGATCCCAAACTTAGATCGATTAAGCTTTGTGCATACGAGATTAGATCAAGTACTACATGTAGAGAAACCTTTGCTTATGAATAAAGTAACAAAGTGTTATGCGGAATTAACACTTGATCTAAAACACAAAGATGTTAAACAAACTTTCACTTGTATTAGAATGATCGTGCTTGGTTACAATGAAAGAGTTTAACTTGCGAATACTTATGAAAACTGATATTTTTTTTAAACATTAACCTAAAAGATCTTCTTTTATAGAACAAGAAGTCTTGTACAATAAGCTACGAATCAACTATTCTAGGTAAAGATAAACATAGAAAATACATTGTCGTCTCTATCCTTACTAGAAGTATTCTAGAATATAATAAACGTGTAGCTCACATCTTCCATCAGTGCTTGTCTTCAATCTGTCAACGCTTGACTTTAACTTGTCAATGCTTATGCTATCAGCGCTCACTTTGCTCTTGTCAACGCTTGAATTGTTCTTGTCAGCGTTCAAGTGTTCTGACCTAAATTTATTCCCAACATGTTTAGCCAGGCATTTTCCTATAAAAGGAGACCTCAACATGTGAGAGTCCCTTTGTTCCAGTTTTAGGCTATTATCTTTGTAATTCCTTTTTAAGTTTAAATAAAATTTGAATTTCTGAAATTTTGAATCTTTTTGATTTAATTAAAAGTTTGGTGTTTGAGTAGCCTAATTCTGAGTTCCATTTGTTTGATTAGACCTTCCTTAACCTTGTGGTTAAGGCACGTCTAGGTTTGAAAGGTTTTCAAGGTTCAAAAGCCTTGAAGTCCTTGTTTCTGAATTTGGCTTATATTTGTGTACTAACCCTTAGCCTTAAGCCTTGAGTTCTTTCAAGCTTGTTGACACCAAGCCTGAGAAGGATTCTAAGCCTTTGGTTGAGTTTGTTTGTTTCTTGTGTTGAAGACATATCATAATCAAAGCCTTGTTCTGCTTTGAACATCAGCAGGCTTTGATCATCTTTGCTGAAGTACCTTGGTCTTGTTCTAGTTGTTGAACAAGGTCCAAGGAGCATAGTTGGCCTTCCTAGGATGTTGTGGAAGGCAGGTATAATCTATTGGTTAAGATTCCCCTAAAAATTTCATGTTTATGGCTGTTTTGAATTTGGTGCTTTGATTTTGAGTATTGGTGTTTGTGCTGGTGATTTTAGAGTTTGATTGTGTTAGTTGCTATGGTTTAAGTGTTTTTGATCATTAAAATCAGTAGGTTATTAGTTAAAATCACAAGTTTCTTTGTTAAGTGGTAGATTAAGGAGTGTTTGGGTTTACTGCTTGAATTGGGATTGTGGTTTGTTAAGTGATTGTTTTGTGTAAGCAAGTATTGGTATCTGTTTGTTAGGTGCTTGTGTTCATCTGTTTGCAGGTTTTGAGGGTTTGAACACATAGATTCTTGATTTGGCTATAAAATCTTAAATACTTGGTAAAATTGGCTAGGATTTTGAGGACACCTAGATCTAAGCATAGGCTAGGGCTAACAAGTGCTAAATCATAGTTAATCACACCAGGGAAGTAGGATTTGAAGCTTGAAATTGGATCAAGTGTCAAGTATATCAGCAAACTTGTTTCTGCATTTGTTCATTGTTCATCAGTAACTTCTAGTGCTTTGATCTTGTTATTTACTTTGATTTAGTGTTTGATTCTTGTTGCTTTGTGTTTTTTCTTAGTTTATATAGCTTGTGTATGCATCCTGTTAAGTTTGGTTGGCTTATTGTGGCTAAATCTGCTTATTAAGTGCTTAACTGCTTATTTCCATATCTAGTGCATATCTGGTGACTGTTTGGCTTATTGTGGCTTATTATGTGGACCAATTTGTTACTTTATTGTTGCTATTGACTCCTTGTGATTCACTGATCACAAGGGTGCCTTTGTTTCCAATTGAATCAAACCAGAACTCTCAAATAAGCTTGGTCAAATAGTCAAAGCAGTGGGAACTCCTTTCCCCTGCTAGTTGCCACTGATAGTGAAAAACTGGTGTCAGCTTATCAATAAGCTATAATAGCTTATTCCAGCCTGCAACAACTTTGTTTTTGTATTAGGTGCTCATATTTTGACCCATTTGTTCATACTGGAGCATTTGGTTGGTTGACTTTAGGGTTTGACTAGAAAACCAACTCCTTTAACTTTTACATAAGTTCATTTGTGCTTATTCTGGCTTATTGGTTGTGCTTATTGGATTTTTGTTGATTGATTTTGCTTATTGAGTCCATTTGAAAGCTTTTGCAAGTTGAATCAAGTCCTGAGGTGCCCTAAAACTCTAAAACGACTATTTTGTCTTTTAGTGAAATTTTTCTTTGCTTATTTCTGGCTTATTGAGTGAGCTTTTTCAAAATTTCTTTTTACAGATCTCATAAGCATCCCAAAAGAAGGTTGTGTAACAAATTAGAGCTTATGGCATTAGCTTATGGCTTAATGGGCTGAAAAGCCCAATAAGAATAAGCTTTGTGTTCAATAAGATGTGATAAGCTCATATTCAGCTTTTGGGCCTTTAGAGTTTTGTTCTTAGAATTGAATTTTGAGTCAGATAGGGCTTTTCCAAGTCAATTGGGCCAAGTTTGACTTTTTGGGCCCAAAAGCCCATTTGTGTTGACTGATTTTGGATTTGGCCCATTTGAGGGCCCATTAGGGGTATTTTGGTAATTTCACTTTGATTTTCTGATTATTTAGGTTAAAATAAACTAGTTTGCAAGTTTTTAGAATTTTTTATAATTTTTGGATTTTTAATATTATTTTATTATTATTTTATTATTATTTTTAAAATTTCACATTTTCCAACTTTTCACATTTTTCTTAGGTTAAATACATTAAAATAGGAATTTAGCAACTTTTAGAATAATTTTATCTCTTTTAGATTAATTTTTATAATTATTTTAAGTTTAATAGTTTTTAAATCATTTTAAATAGATTTTATTAGTTTAAAAATTTCTAAAAATAGTTTTTAATCTTTTTCGGTCATTTTAGAGGTTTACCAATTGAAAAATCTTTATTTGGGCTTTTTGATAATCTATTTGATTTTTAGGGCTTTAATTAGCATTTAAAATTTGAATATTTAATTATTTAAAAGGTTTGAAAAAGTTTTGATCATTGGTAAACTCTTAGTTTATTATTTTTAATTTTTGGTGAATTTTTGGTAATTTTTAGAATTTATTTTTATTTTTGTGGTTTTTAAGGTTCTACATTTTAACTTTCTAGTAGTGATTTTTTGTTAA
This sequence comes from Glebionis coronaria, assembly GCA_025667525.1. NCBI lineage: Eukaryota > Viridiplantae > Streptophyta > Magnoliopsida > Asterales > Asteraceae > Glebionis > Glebionis coronaria. The sequence continues at coordinate 25,638,507 of CM046879.1, read as the reverse complement.
TTTTTTTTTTACGTCTTCGTCATCTTCTTTTCTCATCCCCTTCTAAACCAATCATTAATCACAAACATTTAACAAATTTCTCACACACATATACCTCCTTGGGAAACGAACTTTCATACCATTAAGGGTCATTAGTGTTGATTTTTCCTAAATCATCACTCAATACTTACCGCTTTTACGCCTTTTTCCTAAGAGGTCGTATTTTACCATAATCATTTTGGCGCCGCTGCCGGGGAGGTGTGTCGTGATTAATTTGCATTGTTTTTTTTAATATTAACCATATAGTATTTGTATTAGTAGAACTCTACTAATACGTATTATCGGTTTTCTTGGTTTTTCTTGTACAAATATTATTACTATATTGTATTAAGTATCACAATAAATATACAATATCTCCAAAAGTGTGAAAACACAACCTTAATTGGGATTTCATCACTCAATTATTGTATTCGAATCTCAAACAAAAAGAAAAAGGCAAAAATAGATAAATACTTTCGTGAAGCTTGATGTTGAAAGATACAAACTATAAGGTGGGTATAAGGCGGGTATTATAAAATATACCCTAAGGAAAAAGGCTCTTAAGTGCTTCGCGCCGCCTCGTTTCCCCGCTTGCTTGTGAGTATTTTGAGATTGAAGGCTAATCGAGGGTTTTGCCGCCAAAAGTATTATTACGTATAATATATTTGCTTGGTTTCTTTGTGATTAAAACCTCTTGAACAATTTGGTTTTCACCAAAGTTCTAAAGTCATTCGAAGGCGTTCACTCCACGTGATCGTTTTCATTCCTTTGAGGCTTCTTTAATCAAGAGTTTGATTCGAGGAGAGATTTTGTAGATTGTTGTCTACAAAGATACACCAAAATCCAAAAAAATTAAATATCATCAAAAAAAAAATTGAAAATTCACAAAACACCCAAAAAGAATCTTCTTTGCTCACCTCCCATTCTTCGTGAAGTTTATGATCACTCGTAATCAAGCAAAACGAGCTCGTAAACGACTTCAAAAGCAAGCCAATCAAGAGACGTTGATTGTAGAAAAACCTCCAATTGTTGAACCTATTGTAGAACAAGAAGTCGTCATGGCTAATCGTACTATGATGGAGTTGCTACAAGCACCCACCGAGGGTTTTGGACAGGCTATTGTGATTCCCGCCATCCTTGCGGAGAATTTCGAAATTAAGACGGGTCTAATGTCGATGTTGCAAGCAAATAAGTTTAGAGGTCACGAGAAAGACAACCCGCATTACCATATTAGGAATTTTAACCGTCTCACCGCCACTAGCAAGTTTAAGGATGTTCCACATGACGCCATTAAGATGATGTTGTTTCCATACTCGTTAGAAGGACCCGCTAAAATTTGGCTCGAGAAAGAACCGCCAAATTCGATTTTGACATGGGCCGATCTCGTTTTTAAGTTTGTGAACAAGTTTTTTCCACCATCTAAAACAACACATTTGAAAAATGAGATCTCACGATTTGTGCAAAGAAATAATGAAAGTTTTTCAATGGCATGGGAACGCTTTAAAGAAATGTTACATGAATGTCCACACCATGATTTTACGGAATTGCATCAAGTTGATACTTTTTATAATGGGCTTAATGATCATGAACGAGATTATTTGAATGCCGCCGCGGGTGGTAATTTTTTGTGCAAGACGACAAATGAGGCTTTACAAATCATTGAGAATAGATCTAAGGTTTATAGCCCTCGTAACACACCGAGTGTTGCCAATTTGGGTTCGTCATCTTCGTCACAATCGTCTCGTAGCATTAATGCCTTACATGATGAAGCTAATGAGGAAAATCGTTTTTTTGATAGATTTGCTAATCTTATGTCCCATTGGAAGGCTCAAGAAGCTTCCAATTCAGCTTCGGTAAAAGCGGTTGCTAAGAGTTGTTTATCTTGTGGAGGAGCTCATGATCTTTCCGAGTGCATTACCGCGGATGGTAACACTTCGAGTGCTTATCTAGCAACGGGAACTTACAACCAAAACGGTCAAGGTTCCCGCCAAAATCAAGCTCCACCAATCAAAATGTTAACATTTATCGAAACAACAACCAAGGTAATTACCAAGGAAATTCACGCAATTACAACAAAGGGAATTATCAAAGTGGGAATGGAAAAATTTCTAATCAAAACCAAAACCGTGATTTTCAAAACACTACACAAGGTTTTCAAAATGCTCACACTAAAAATTTGCAAGGAGAATTTTTGGATTATGCAAAGGCAAATGATGCTAAATTTGATAACATGCAACGTGAGATGATTAGCTTAAGATCCGAGTTGAAAAACGAGCTAAAACATGAACTTGCTAATGAACTTAAAACTCATGCTAACAAAATGGAAGGAAATGTCCAACGTCTTCAACAAAATCAACAAAAGATGGAATTAGGACAACATCAGATTAAGCAAGAGTTATTAAAAGCGGATGCTAGGCAATCAAAATTTGAGGACCGAATGGATAAGATGTTTGAAGCAATCATGTGTAAACCCTCTTCCTCGGGTGGTCTTCCTAGTGATACCATTGCAAACCCGAAGGGAGAAATGAAGGTTATTACTACACGAAGTGGTAAACTTTCAAAGAACCAATCTCTCGTCCAAGTACTTCTACGGAGAAGGAAATCGAGAAATAACCCGAGGTGATGGTCGAAAAGGAGCATATTACAATCCCACGAAGTACCGCTCAAACCACACCTACGGTTGAACCAATACCAATTGTGGAACCCGAGTTTCCAAGGCCGTTGCCTAATGCCCAACCCACACCACCTTTACCTACCCTTCGAGACGAAACAAAGAGAAATTGCAAGAACGTAACAAACAACAAATAGAGCTTTTTATAAAAATGTTTCAACAAGTGCATTTTGATGTGAGTTTAGCCGACGCGTTGTTATATATGCCTCGTTTTGCTTCCACTTTTAAAAGTATGATGAGCGATAAGGAAAAGCTTTCAAAGCTTGCTAATTGATCTTCGGTTTATCTTAACCGCATACCAGAAAAAGTTGGTGATCCCGGAAAGTTTCTCATTCCTTGTGACATACAAGATATGAAAGAATGCCTCGCCTTGTCCGATCTTGGTGCGAGCATTAATTTGATGCCATTTTCCATTTGGAAATCGCTTTCGCTTCCGGCTCTCATTCCTTCGAACATGTCCATCGAGATGGCCGATCATTCTACGATTATGGCATGTGGAGTAGCCGAAGATGTTTTCGTGAAAGTGGGGAAGTTCTACTATCCCGTCGATTTTATAGTAGTTGACATCCCCGCGGATCCTCAAGTTCCTCTAATTTTAGGTCGTTCATTTTTAGACACTTCGAGATCGCTTATCGATGTTCATGCAAGAACTATCACTTTGAGATTCAACGAAGAGGAACTTGTTATAAACGCTACTCAAAACTCGAAACCTTCTCATTTTATGCAATCGCTACCATCAATCACATTGACATCGTTGATGTGGTTTGCGATGAGTTTTCACAAGAAGTGTTAGGTTTTTCCGATAGCTCGTCAAGTGGCAATCCCACTATTTTGGATCCGATTCTTGCTAATTCCACACCAAATCTCACTCCATTCCAAGGAGGCGATCTCACTTCAAATGAGATCGACAATGAAGATGAGGTGTTGATTAGTGATGAAATTTCTATTCCACCATTTCTTTCGCCGATGGAAGTTATGAGTGTTGAACCAAAATCTTCAATCGAGGAACCACCTATCCTTGAATTGAAAGATCTTCCTTCTCACCTTGAATACGCATTCTTGGAAGGTGATGACAAGTTGCCGGTTATTATTGCAAAAGGTCTTGCTAATGATGAAAAAACCGAGCTCTTGAAAGTTCTTAAGGCTCATAAAAGGGCAATTGCGTGGAAAATATCCGACATTAAGGGTATTGACCCAAAATTTTGTACTCACAAGATTTTAATGGAGGAAGACTACAAACCCGCAATTCAAAGTCAAAGAAGGGTGAATCCCAAAATTCACGATGTCATTAAAAAGGATGTCCTTAAACTCCTTGACGCGGGAATGATTTATCCTATATCCGATAGCCCATGGGTGAGCCCAATCCATTGTGTCCCTAAAAAGGGAGGAATGACCGTTGTGCCCAATGAAAACAACGAGTTAATTCCCACTCGTGTTGTGACCGGTTGGAGGGTGTGTATTGACTACCAAAAGTTAAATGACGCCACTCGTAAAGACCACTTTCCTTTGCCCTTCATGGATCAAATGTTGTAGCGACTTGCGGGAAATGAATTCTATTGCTTTTTAGATGGTTTTTCCGGTTACTTTCAAATCCCTATCGACCCTCGTGATCAAGAAAAGACTACTTTTACGTGTCCTTATGGAACGTTCGCTTATCGCAGGATGCCTTTCGGACTTTGTAATGCACCCGATACGTTTCAACGGTGTATGATGGCGATTTTTCACGATATGATCGAGAAGTCGATGGAAGTGTTTATGGATGACTTCTCGGTGTTTGGTAATTCGTTCACGTCATGTTTATCTAATCTCGAGCAAATGTTAAAACGTTGTGAAGAAACCAATCTTGTGCTTAATTGGGAAAAATGTCATTTTATGTGTAAACAAGGAATCGTCTTAGGACATAAGGTGTCGAAGGCGGGGATTGAGGTCGATAAAGCTAAAGTAGACGTCATCGCCAAGTTACCTCATCCCAAAACCGTTAAGGGAGTTAGGAGTTTCCTAGGCCACACGGGCTTTTATCAAAGTTTCATCAAGGACTTTTCGAAAATCTCTCGACCTATGACACACCTTCTCGAGAAGGATGCTCCTTTTAACTTCAATGAGGAATGTGTTAATCTTTCGAAACTCTCAAAAGGAAACTTACCGAAGCTCCCATTCTTGTTGCTCCTAATTGGGAATTACCCTTTGAAATCATGTGCGATGCAAGTGATTATGCTATAGGGGGCGTCTTAGGGCAACATTATGACAAGCATTTCCGTCCTATCCACTATGCTAGTAAGACGATGACCGAGGCTCAATTAAAGTACACCACAACGGAAAAGGAATTCCTTGCCGTGGTCTATGCTTTTGAGAAATTCCGACCTTATCTCGTCTATCAAGTATCTCTTAGCTAAGCAAGACGCTAAGCCGAGATTGCTTCGTTGGATGCTCCTCCTCCAAGAATTTGATGTCACCGTGCTTGACAAAAAAGGAGCCGAGAATCTAGCGGCCGATCATCTCTCTCGTCTAGAAGATCCTCACAAAGATGTTTTCGAGAACAAGGAAATCACCGAAAAATTTCCTCTTGAGACTCTCAGTGTAGTGAATTCTAAAGACACAACCCCATGGTTTGCCGACATTGCAAATTACCATGCGGGCAATTTCATAATCAAGGGATGACGACACAACAAAAACGAAAATTCTTTCGTGACGTCAAGTTCTATTTTTGGGACGACCCTTATCTCTTTCGGATTTGTGCGGATCAACTCGTTCGACGTTGTGTGTTTGGTGCCGAAGATTCTAATATCCTTAGAGCTTGTCACGAGGGACCCACGGGTGGTCACCACGGTGCTAATCTCACGGCTAAGAAAGTGTTCGATGCCGGTTTCTTTTGGCCTTCTATCTATCGTGATGCACACGTACTTGTGAAGTCGTGTGATTCGTGCCAACGTCAAGGAAAATCGTCTCAACGTGATGAAATGCCGCAAAACATAATTCAAGTATGTGAGATTTTCGACATATGGGGAATAGACTTTATGGGGCCGTTCCCATCGTCTCATGGCAACAAATATATCCTCGTCGCGGTGGACTACCTTTCTAAGTGGGTGGAAGCTAAGGCTTTGCCTACTAATGATGCTCGTGTGGTAGTGAAGTTTTTGAAGCAATTATTCTCTCGGTTCGGAACCCCTCGTGCTATTATAAGCGATCGTGGAACCCATTTTTGTAATGACCAATTCGAAAAGGTACTAAAGAAATATGGAGTTACTCATCGTCTTTCTACGGCATATCACCCGCAAACGAGTGGGCAAGTCGAGGTTTCGAACCGAGCTTTAAAGAGGATTTTAGAGAGGTCAATTGGAGAACACCGTGCTTCATGGTCCGACAAACTTGATGATGCTTTATGGGCCTTTAGGACCGCTTATAAGACACCTATCGGTTGCACTCCTTATAAGTTAGTCTATGGGAAGAATTGTCATTTGCCCATTGAGTTGGAGCACAAGGCATATTGGGCCCTTAAGCATGCAAACTTTGACTTGAAGACCGCGGGAGATCACTAGAAAATACAATTGAATGAATTGGATGAATTAAGAGATAATGCTTATGAAAATTCATTAATTTTTATAGAAAAAACTAAAAAGTTTCATGATTCAAAGATAAAAAACCGGGTTTTTAACGTTGGTGATCAAGTATTGCTTTTTAACTCTCGTCTTAAGATATTTTCCGGGAAATTGAAATCTCGTTGGTCGGGTCCGTTCACCATTACACAAGTGTTTCCTTATGGGACCATTGAGCTAGCTCAAGATGATGGTCCTAATTTCAAGGTGAATGGACATAGGCTTAAGCACTACTTTGGTGGGGAAATTCCTTCAATGGTTGCCCTCGACCAAGTCACCTTCCCCAATGATAATTAGCATTGAGGGGATCGAGTCGAGCTCATGACTCGGTAATCAAAAACGAGGTGCCTCGTGGGGGAGATCCCATGCTTATCTTTTATGCTCACTATTCACTAATAAGGGGACTTGTACCCTTTCAACTCGTTGTCTCGTGGTTGTTTGTGATTGTGTTATCTAGATCATCATCATCATCTACGTTTGAGGACTCTCGTGTTCGTTTACGTGAGCCTCCATCGTTCGTTTGAAGAAGTTTTTCACGAATCCATGACATATCCTTTATTGTTCTAACAATTATCTTTTAGCATACTTAATAAACGGCTTTAGATATATTGTTGATCACCCTTTCCATGCTAGATCCTAAGCATTCGACTCTTCGTCTCTAGTATGGGGGTGCTCCACTTTTAGACTCAAAACATTGAGGACAATGTTTACTTTTAGTATGGGGGGGTGAATAGGTACTTGGTTTACTACACCCTCACGCTTTCCAATTTTCAATGTTTTGTTTTGCTAATAAGGCTAAAAATGGCCAAATTTTAAAATTTTTCTTAGTTTTCATAAGTGTTTTTAAGACACGAATGTATATTTTCCAATGGGTAGAATAAGAGTTAATTTTTGACTTGATGGGCATTTGGAGCCATTTACATTCCTTAACCCGCTCAATTCAAGTTTTGCTAGACTTTTATATAGGGCGCTTTAAAACGCCAAAGTCTTAATTCATACGGGTTAAGAACAAGAACTTTTCGCAAGTTCCTATAATTGATTCTAGAAAGTCACTTATCAAGCGAACTATAAAACGCATTCTCTAAACTTGAAAAAGTCCAAGAAAGTGCAAGATCCTATAGGTGGCTTGAAAACCTAAAACTTTGATTTGATATAGTCTTAATGAAAGAAAATCCAAATTTGGCTTAATTTTGACTTGCATGGCTAAGTATTCACGAGTCTCTTTAATTAGAGGTCTTTATATAGTGAAGAACGAGAAATGATAGAGTTAGACAAGTGATCATGCTAAACGTAGAACATAAAAGTGTTCTTTCAAAAACTCATATGTTTTTAATTGTGGCTTTTTCTTCCCATAAGATCAATGCATTAGGAATAAACCATAATTGCAATAAGTAAGGTGGTACGATTTGAAAGGTTACTTAGCCTCTAGCGCAAGATCGTTTAAAAGTTGCTCGGGGTTGAATAGAGTTCATACCCAAGGCATAACTTATTGAAGCGGGACGCGAAGATTGGCGATTATCCAAAAAGGCCCTAACAAGGCATGAGGAGCTCTATTTTTGCTAAAGATCCAAAGATGATGTGAAGTATCATTATTCCTAAATCAATATGAAGGATCGAGACACACGACGAGAAGCAATTACTCCCCTAAAGATCATGGAGAAAGTCTGTCCAAAAAGACCCTAACAAGGTATGAGGATAAATATATCCAAGTCCGAAAAGGAGGCGGATCGTTGTATATCAAAATCCAAAGTAAAGATTGAAGAAAAATGATGAAGTCGTGGTCCAATATGAAGAATCTCTCAAAAACGTCAAGTGAAGAAATTCCAAATATATGAGGAGAAGACCATAATTTCAAGAACGTCTTCCCAAGATTTGAAGTATGAAGTACATGCCAAATATCGGTCCGAGAAAGGTCTCAAATCGTGAAACGAGTTATGCCAAGATATGAACTTAAGGAGATACACGAGAAGCCGTTTTAAAAGATTTTGTCCTTCGGCTAACTATTGATCAAATCGTGCTACTTTGCTTTCGGACTAATAACTACTCAAATAAGTCAGTATGAATCACTTGTGATCCATGACAAATAGATAAAAGATGCTAGTAACCCATTTCCTTTTATAATAACTAGGATTGCGGGGAGAAAAAGTATTACACAATTTGGACGTATGAGTAGTGTTAGCATTGTGACTTGTACCAACAATGATTTCGTTTTTGCACTTAGCATGGAATGTATGACAATCAAGGATGACGAAGTTTACTCTAAGGGACATTTACTTGTTTCTATTCTTTGACCCTAAAAGTCACTTTTTGTGATGAAAATCATATGTTATGTCTTTACACATCATCGTAGTATGTTGCAAGTCTTTTACTTTTCAATAAAGGTTAATAAAATTGAACTTTGGTGATGCTTAGATACTTTATTCTAGCATTGCGTGAGGGCACGACAATGCCTTAGTATGGGGGAGTGATGAGATAGCATTTATACATGATCTCATCGTTCTTTTCGGGCTTTTAATGCATAAAAATGTCATAATATACCATATATATGCTTGTGTTTGTTTACTTGTGTATTTTAGGTATGGATATCGTGAAAAAGACAAAAGATCACAAGTTACAAGGAAAAACGGACACGAGAAACGAAGCCGTACAAAGAACCGGGCCCTAATCATGGAATACTCAACAAATACCCTTGAAGACTTGAAGACAAACAAGATTGATCCTCATTCATTGAAGAAATGACACTTAAAACCCTTGTATAGTCTTAATTACAAGTTTGGTCCCTTAAGTTTGTCAAAATTACACAAAAAGTCCCTCAACAATTTCAAATTGTCAATTATGGTCCCTCATCAAGCCAAAGATACATTGAAGACCTTTGAAGATCAAAAATGTCCAAGATCAGTCCTTCAAGTATGCAAAAGTTCCAAAAATAACCCTTGATACACCTTTTGGAAAGTTTTGTGTATAAAATGTCAAGTTGTGAAAGTTGATACAAAGGAATTTGGGCGCTGATAGACTTTTATACACAAATGCAAAAAGAAAGGAAGAAGAAGGACCATTTTTGTACACTGAAACATTCAAACTCCCAAAAATGCGCCAAACACATCCCATTCCCCCAATTTCGGATCAAATGAGTTACTATTCACCTTCATCCACCCAGTTTTTACTCCACTTAAACCAAAGGGTAAATCAAAATTACCCATACCCACGTGTGATTCACACATGCAGAATCACATCCCACACACAAAACCCTCATCTCCACTCACCAATAGACCCCACCATTCAACACGTCACCCAATCAGAATGCAACTTACCCTCCAAGTAATCCTATGTGGCAAAATCAACAGCCAAGACTCATTGCTTCATTCCAAAGCTAAAATGAACAGCCTTGATCAATTTGGACAGCTCAAATTCAGAAAACGTCTAGAAGAACTTAGGGCATTTAGGGAATTTCACTTCTAGGGTTTGTGAATAGTGTTTAGCCAGGCATTTGCCTATAAAAGGAGACCTCAACATGTGAGAGTCCCTTTGTTCCAGTTTTAGGCTATTATCTTTGTAATTCCTTTTTAAGTTTAAATAAAATTTGAATTTCTGAAATTTTGAAATCTCTTTTTGATTTAATTAAAAGTTTGGTGTTTGAGTAGCCTAATTCTGAGTTCCATTTGTTTGATTAGACCTTCCTTAACCTTGTGGTTAAGGAACGTCTAGGTTTGAAAGGTTTTCAAGGTTCAAAAGCCTTGAAGTCTTGTTTCTGAATTTGGCTTATATTTGTGTACTAACCCTTAGCCTTAAGCCTTGAGTTCTTTCAAGCTTGTTGACACCAAGCCTGAGAAGGATTCTAAGCCTTTGGTTGAGTTTGTTTGTTGCTTGTGTTGAAGACATATCATAATCAAAGCCTTGTTCTGCTTTGAACATCAGCAGGCTTTGATCATCTTTGTTGAAGTACCTTGGTCTTGTTCTAGTTGTTGAACAAGGTCCAAGGAGCATAGTTGGCCTTCCTAGGATGTTGTGGAAGGCAGGTATAATCTCTTGGTTAAGATTCCCCTAAAAATTTCATGTTTATGGCTGTTTTGAATTTGGTGCTTTGATTTTGAGTATTGGTGTTTGTGCTGGTGATTTTTAGAGTTTGATTGTGTTAGTTGCTATGGTTTAAGTGTTTTTGATCATTAAAATCAGTAGGTTATTAGTTAAAATCACAAGTTTCTTTGTTAAGTGGTAGATTAAGGAGTGTTTGGGTTTACTGCTTGAATTGGGATTGTGGTTTGTTAAGTGATTGTTTTGTGTAAGCAAGTATTGGTATCTGTTTGTTAGGTGCTTGTGTTCATCTGTTTGCAGGTTTTGAGGGTTTGAACACATAGATTCTTGATTTGGCTATAAAATCTTAAATACTTGGTAAAATTGGCTAGGATTTTGAGGACACCTAGATCTAAGCATAGGCTAGGGCTAACAAGTGCTAAATCATAGTTAATCACACCAGGGAAGTAGGATTTGAAGCTTGAAATTGGATCAAGTGTCAAGTATATCAGCAAACTTGTTTCTGCATTTGTTCATTGTTCATCAGTAACTTCTAGTGCTTTGATCTTGTTATTTACTTTGATTTAGTGTTTGATTCTTGTTACTTTGTGTTTTTTCTTAGTTTATATAGCTTGTGTATGCATCCTGTTAAGTTCGGTTGGCTTATGGTGGCTAAATCTGCTTATTAAGTGCTTAACTGCTTATTTCCATATCTAGTGCATATCTGGTGACTGTTTGGCTTATTGTGGCTTATTGTGTGGACCAATTTGTTACTTTATTGTTGCTATTGACTCCTTGTGATTCACTGATCACAAGGGTGCCTTTGTTTCCAATTGAATCAGACCAGAACTCTCAAATAAGCTTGGTCAAATAGTCAAAGCAGTGGGAACTCCTTTCCCCTGCTAGTTGCCACTGATAGTGAAAAACTTGTGTCAGCTTATCAATAAGCTATAATAGCTTATTCCAACCTGCAACAACTTTGTTTTTGTATTAGGTGCTCATATTTTGACCCATTTGTTCATACTGGAGCATTTGGTTGGTTGACTTTAGGGTTTGACTAGAAAACCAACTCCTTTGACTTTTACATAAGTTCATTTGTGCTTATTCTGGCTTATTGGTTGTGCTTATTGGATTTTTGTTGATTGATTTTGCTTATTGAGTCCATTTGAAAGCTTTTGCAAGTTGAATCAAGTCTTGAGGTGCCCTAAATCTCTAAAACGACTATTTTGTCTTTTAGTGAAATTTTTCTTTGCTTATTTCTGGCATATTGAGTGAGCTTTTTCAAAAATTCTTTTTACAGATCTCATAAGCATCCCAAAAGAAGGTTGTGTAACAAATTAGAGCTTATGGCATTAGCTTATGGCTTAATGGACTGAAAAGCCCAATAAGAATAAGCTTTGTGTTCAATAAGCTGTGATAAGCTCATATTAAGCTTTTGGGCCTTTAGAGTTTTGTTCTTAGAATTGAATTTTGAGTCAGATAGGGCTTTTCCAAGTCAATTGGGCCAAGTTTGACTTTTTGGGCCCAAAAGCCCATTTGTGTTGACTGATTTTGGATTTGGCCCATTTGAGGGCCCATTAGGGTTATTTTGGTAATTTCACTTTGATTTCTGGTTATTTAGGTTAAAATAAACTAGTTTGCAAGTTTTTAGAATTTTTTAAAATTTATGGATTTTTAATATTATTTTATTATTATTTTATTATTATTTTTAAAATTTCACATTTTCCAACTTTTCACATTTTTCTTAGGTTAAATACATTAAAATAGGAATTTAGCAACTTTTAGAATAATTTTATCTCTTTTAGATTAATTTTTATAATTATTTTAAGTTTTAATAGTTTTTAAATCATTTTAAATAGATTTTATTAGTTTAAAAATTTCTAAAAATAGTTTTTAATCTTTTAGGTCATTTTAGAGGTTTACCAATTGAAAAATCTTTATTTGGGCTTTTTGATAATTTATTTGATTTTTAGGGCTTTAATTAGCATTTAAAAATTGAATATTTAATTATTTAAAAGGTTTGAAAAAGTTTTGATCATTGGTAAACTCTTAGTTTATTATTTTTGATTTTTGGTGAATTTTTGGTAATTTTTAGAATTTATTTTTATTTTTGTGGTTTTTAAGGTTCTACGTTTTAACTTTCTAGTAGTGATTTTTTGTTAATTTTTTTTTTACGTCTTCGTCATCTTCTTTTCTCATCCCCTTCTAAACCAATCATTAATCACAAACATTTAACAAATTTCTCACACACATATACCTCCTTGGGAAACGAACTTTCATACCATTAAGGGTCATTAGTGTTGATTTTTCCTAAATCATCACTCAATACTTACCGCTTTTACGCCTTTTTCCTAAGAGGTTGTATTTTACCACAATCAATACGGCTTGCATACACGATTCATAAGGTCCATGAATACAGCAGGCGCGTTTGTCAACCCAAATGGCATCACTCGAAATTCGAAGTGTCCATACCGCGTACGAAAGGCAGTTACAGGAATATCCTCCTCTTTCACACGCAGTTGATGATACCCTGACCTCAAGTCGATCTTTGAGTATACACAGGAACCTTGCAGTTGATCAAACAAATCGTCAATCCTCGGCAATGGATACCGATTCTTAACCGTCAGCTTGTTGAGTTCTCTATAGTCAATACACCTCCGAAATGACCCATCTTTCTTCTTCACAAACAACACTGGCGCTCCCCATGGTGATGAGCTCGGCCTAATAAATCCTTTATCCATCAACTCCTTCAGTTGATCCGATAACTCCTTTAACTCGTATGGTGCTAATCGATAGGGTGCACGCGCAACCGGCGCAGCTCCTGGCACCAAATCGATTCGAAACTCAACCTCACGGGTGGGTGGTAAACCCGGCAACTCGTCTGGAAAAACGTCCGGATAGTCGCAGATTACAGGTACCTCTTCAATCCTCGCCTCTAAATCACCATCACTCGAAACTTGTGCCAAAAACACATCGCATCCATTTTATACATACTTCATCGTTTTCAAACAAGAAATCACTTTCAAACGAGAAGTGCATTCGTCTCCCTTCACAGTCAAGACTTTATTCCTCAACGGGATCTGAACTAACCTCTCTCCACAGACGATCACAGCACTGTGCGCCATCAGCCAATCCATTCCCACGATCACATCAAATGATCCTAGCTCTATAGGCATTAAGTCGATTTCAAAAGCGTAATTTCCTAACTTCAAGGTACACCCTTTCAGTATAGAATTCGTACTAACGATTTTCCCATCGGCTAACTCCACGTTATAACTAGTTGTTAACAATACCGGTTTTCTATCGATATGACGACTAAATTTAACATCTACGAAACTCTTTTCGGAACCAGAATCAAACAAAATACTAGCATAACAAGCGTCTAGCAAAAACGTACCGGTAACGACGTTAGGACCCTGTGGTTTATCAACCGTCCCTACTTGATACACGGCAGCAGCATTGTTACCTCCTTGCTTGTTTCCTGCCTTCGGGCAATTTCCTTGCTTATGGCCTCTTTCTCCACATCCAAAACAACCCATCACTCTCGTAGCATTCGCCCCAGTGGCTACCCCCTTTGTTCGGCAATCAGACATCCTGTGACCCGCTTTTCCACATTTGTCGCACGCAGGTGGGCAACTCCCTACATGGTACAAGTTGCATCGACCACAGTGGGGATTCACCTTCGCTCCTCTTGGGTTTGTCGCAGCTCTCATCCCTTCATTCCTTTGCTGGTTGAACTGCTGATTGCGGTTCTGACCATTGTTGTTACGGTTTCCACCTCGGCTTTGACCCTGGGATTGATTGCTCTGCGCCGCCTCCCACTTCCTCTTATTTCCTTCAGCAATGAAGTTCTTCTTGTCTTGGAGTTTGACATCCATCAACGCGTGAGCCATCTGGACTGCTTCATCAAACGACCCAGGTTTAGACAAAGTCGTCTCACCCTTGATATTACTGGACAGACCTTTGATGTACTGTTTCATATTCTTGTTATCATCGGCAAAGGTATCGGGACACAAAAGGCTTATTCATTAAACCTCCTGGTGTAAGCTGTGATATCATTGTTTTTCAAAGTCAGGTGCCTCAACTCATCTTCCAATTGACATAGCTCCTCTTCAGGACAGAACTTCTTGGTCAAAAGAGCTTTAGTTGCAGTCCATGTTCTTGCATTCGCTACTGCTAACCCAACAGTGGCTACTTGGGTGTTCCACCAACTCAATGCGTCGTCAAGAAAAGTAGCAGCCGCAAACTTGACCTTGTTCGCTTCTGAACAACCACTAATCTCGAAAGTACTCTCGACCTTTTCTAACCATCTCTTGAGTTCTAGAGCTCCACCAGTTCCACGAAATTGCGTGGGACCACATTTTATGAAACTAGAGTAAGTACACTCTCTTGGGGCTTGCTGTCTCCCCACATTTCTGCCCTGGTCTGGGTTCCTCCCTGCTCGATCTGCTTCTAGCGCATTCGCAATGGCTTCCTGAATCATCGTGTTCACACGGTCGGCTGTTAGTTTTGGAGGCATGGTGCGTTATCAAATACACCTCTCTGCAAAGATAGGGAAAATAGAAAAACAATGTAAGTATATACATCAAGATTAAGATGGATTTCTCTTTCAAGACATAATATAAATACAACGACACATCGCTACAGAGTTACTAATATTAATCAATTCACATCACAAAAGATCAAATTAAAGACATATCACAGATCATGAAAGGTAAACATGGATTGTATTGATAATCAACCAAAATTGTGACAAGTATTGCCACTACAACCATTCACCATAAAACTTAAGTCCTCAAGTTTTTCGTCAGAATGCCATCATACAAAAGTCTAAAATAGTTCTATTACAACGATCAAAGATAAAATACAAGACAAGCAACTAGTCATGTGGTGATCCACACGACCTCTTGGATGGTGGTTCATCATCATCTTCCTCGGGTTCCTCGTCGCCATCTTCCTCGTCCACTTCATCCATCTTCCTCTTTCCTTTGTCGTTCGGCCCCACATTCAGTCGCCTTCTTCGTCCCTGACGTAGACCCACACTCAACCGCTACATGATTTCCCACAGTGATACAAGCACCTCTGACAGGTGGCTGGATCATGAAGTCATTAGCTTCCATTTCCAAGTCGTCCACAAATCTCCGATCTGGGGGCAAGGATGCTCTCACTCGAAGCTCCCAACTCTGCATCCTAGACAATCTCGCTGGATCTTCCCTAACTCGATCAAGGCTGGCGCTCAAGTTCGCTATCATCGATCTCAGACTATTGATATCACTCTTGTTTGCATTTCCATCATACTCAATCCTTGAAGTTCTTGCCAATAATCTTTGGTGTTCCCTCTCATTCTTATCAAACCTCTTAATTACCCTGGTCTCCACCACAAACCGCTCGCACATCGATTCATCCAATCTTCTCACAACACGCCGTACGTCATGATAAACTCTTGGTCCGGGGCAGAAAACTCTTGAGATGCCCTGATGAAGAAAATTTGCGCTCGCTGCAGCTTCGGATCTCCTAGGGATACCTGGCATACCAACCAGATGAGAAGTACGCATAGGCCTGGGGCAAGTAGTTCTACTTTGGTCGAGGTCCTGGGCTTGCACATTGTTCGCCTCGGCTTGTCCTTCAGCAGTTGTTCCAACACTTCCCCCTTCTTGACCTACGACATAATCGTCTCCATTACCATTAGGCGGTACCTCGGCCATTCCTGCAATAAAAGAGAATTTTGGAGGGTACGTAAGATATCTATGCAATATTTATAAATACATGCATGCAAATGCAATGAAAAGGTGGTACACATGCCCAAAATGCGATAATATGATGCTCATGCATAAGTAATACAAGAATTACGGTGTCGGGTATTCCACGTATAGTTTCAACGTTTACATATAGTAATTTCCATATCTACGTAATAAATACCCACATATATACTTCAACTCAAAAGTATACGTCAATGCCATGAATACAAAAATAAACCTTACCGGAGCCATGCAGGATAGTTGTGTGCGCTTTGACAATTTCTTACGACACCAAAAGTTATAGTTTAGGAATTTTCAAAACGACCTAGTTCTCTATAACTCATGGCTCCGATTACCAATCTCTAACACCCCACCAAATGCTATGCGCAGCGGAACTACAACATTTGGGTGCTAGGTAGTTATCATCGCACACAAGATATATCGAACGACTCCAAAGAGACGTCAAATTCAAACTTAAATTAAAAATTGTTGAAAAGTTACATGTCTACAGTTTTTCCAACCCCAAATGATACAACAGAGTTTTGCGTTACGGTCCCCATGAATCTCAACCCCAAAAGTTACAATTTTCACAACAACATGACATCATAGTTAAAAATGTTTAAGTAATACTGGGTTGAAAAACAAGTAGACTCCAAGCTCCACACACAACATCCATCCATTGCACGCTCCATGCTACACTTCAGCGGTTACCTGAAACACATGCTAAATTTGGTCAACGAAAACGTTGAGTGGAATTCATAGGTTTTACCATTCATTTTGAACATATGTGAAATAAAAACCATTCACGATCATTCATAGACTTGTCGATCAAACAATCTATATTCAAGGTACTGACAATTGTGTTTAAGCTCATGACACTAAAACGTTAACTCAATCACCCGCGTAATAATTACCGGCGTGATTTAGATGAAACCAGTGCCCCTACTAAGGCATCAGTTGCAATTATACCTTATCTCTTATCACAAATTATCCGTCCGCAGGGGGTATCAACGTACTAGCCCTCGTCTCGGATAGGGTAGTAAACCCCATAGTACTATCACTTTGTATAAGCGGCTATTTCTAATCCACGCTAGGACTAAACAATAGTTAATAGTTCATGAAATTAGGGCCTTTTCCAACAATCATTCATGACATATGTTCATTTTGAAAACTAGCATGCATTTCCCTCGCGGGTAAAACAGTTTGAAATAATAATAAGCGAGGCTATAAATTCACACCTTATATAACAAGTAGTCGATAGTTCGAGTGACGGTCACTGACGACGATGAGGATGCCCGGGTAAATCAACACCTATCAAACCAAATAACGCGTAATGAGTAATCTCATTTATAAACCTTATGGTACTGTATAAAATACATACATATTAGTCACTTATGATAATTACAACTCACGCCAAAACAAAACAAACAAGTGTTACTCGTTTTATACCATTTGTCCATATTATTAACGTTATTCATTTTTACACATTTTCGCCGATACATACCAAAAGTACGGACTGTTTTACTAGACTTAACCCTTTTCATAAAAATTAAGAAAATTCCCAAAAATACCTTAAGTCCTGTAGAAAACACATATTTAATCCCATTAAAAGTTTTCGCTTTTACGACCTGTTACTCAACGCAATTTCAAAACTACGTTTTTCGGACTGAAATTGTACTTTGACCAAGTCGGACTCATTTGACCCGTTTAAAATACTCCATTGACCCATTTGACACCTAAGTCTTATAATAGACTCAAATATGCAGGTTTGAGACCAAAAATCAACCCTTGACCATTTACCAAACTAAACCTATAGTCCCCGGGATTTGACCTAAAACCAAGCATAATTTCGGATTATGACGGTTTTCATCTCCCGGTACACGAATTTCAAAACGTCGTAACTTTTGACTCGTTAGGAGTCGTAAGCTCTATCTTATACCAAATCGAAGCTAAGAAGATGCTCTACAACTCTATCCTAATCACAAGACCTGTTTTCAAAATAAGTTTTACGAAAACACCTCAAACTTTCTGCCTAAAATTACCTATACCAAAATCATACCAACGCTCGTTTTCAAACCCATTTATCGACATTAGACATCATCCTAAGTACTCCTAAGCATATTCAAACATCATTATCAGTCCTAAACCCCTATTAATCAATATCCTCATAAAACCCAATCATAAAAATAAACATGCAAATGGATTTACACATCTAAAAACATGTAAAAATAGGATTCAATACATCATTCTACCATGAATTAAACATGCAAATGCCCAATTAACATCCAAATGAACTTTTGAAAAAAATTTAATTTTTGGAAAAATTTATGTTAATGCATGTTGGAATTAACCATGGATTAACACTTACTAAAGGGTTTTAGGAAGTGGTCTTTGATTGGAATTGATCAAAAACCAAGAAAAATTGAAGTGGTGGTGGTGTTTTGGTGGTTGGCCGTCGGCCTAGAGAGAGCAAAAGGGTGAGTGGGTTTTTTTTCTTTGAAATGTGAAGTGTGTGTGTGATTGATTCCTTTTTGTGAAATGGGAGGGACCAAGGGTGCAATTTAAGCTTTCTTTTGTCCTCAAGTGAAAACGACCCTATAAGTTTACGGGATTGACTCACTAGTCATTTTAGAAAATTATACGGGAGTCGGGAATCATCCCAAACACTCCAAAATACTTTTAGGACACTTTAAATGTACCCGGAAAGCAATAAAACTCACCCGACTCGACTTAACACGAACCGTAAGTAAAATTCTCGAAAAATTACAATATCGATAAAACGACAATAATTATAGAAATTTGGGCATCCATCGGGATCGTATTCGTCATCGTCCTTCTTAAATCGTCAATCGTCAAAATTATAACCTCGAACATCGGTTTCAACCAAAATAATAAAATATATAACAATTAAAATTTATTAAAAATTTCAAAAATAAGCGTAATTTAGGGTAATGTTAGTGACCTGGGTTCTAGGGTATCACAGAAGATTCAAAATCCTTATTTTCTCTTCATAGTTTTGTTGAGCCTTTTTGTACAAAACTATATTTTCTTCTAGTATAACAACACCCTGTTTAAAAGCAGTTAATTCTACAGTGCGTGTGTTAACCTTTTGATACTGTTCCTCTAGTTCTACTTTTAGGATATTAAATATAAGAACACAGTCTTTAGAACAAGGATGTACCTCAGTATCTGCATGTGAGAGAGCCATTAAACCAAGCTCTTCTTCTTATTCTTCTGCCCAGTTCACCACGCCATCTATAGTAACAAATGCTTTGGTTCCTTTTGGACTCCTGTTGTTTCCTTTTGGAAAGCTTTCAGTTATTCTTGGACTGGTTCTATAGCTGTGCTTGGACTTCTGATTGCTATCCTCAACTTTATCTCTAGAGCATTCTCTTACAAAGTGTCCATTACTTCCACAGTTATAGCATTCAACTTTGGACTTGTCATATCCTAATGGCTCATTAGGATCAACAGTCATTTTTCTTCCAGTCTTCTTGAAAAACCTATTAGATCTTACTGACACCATAGCAGCTTGCCATTTAAGATCCATGATACAGGAGCTTTTCGATGGGGTTCAGATAAGTTCTCGGAATCTTCTCGAATTGATCACAACTCAAAGTGGAATGATTGTTCTTGGTGACAAATAGGGGGTTTGGTTTTCTAATCTACTATTAAATGCGTAAAATGATAAAAACTTAAACCCAAACAGTTAATAAGATAAAGCTTGAATTAAAAATTAAACAATAAAACAGTAAACAATAAATTACCACTTAACACTTATTCGGAATATTTATGACAAAACTGCTCATTAGGAAGAATTAATTGATTCGGAATATAACTGATTCGGAACAAACTGATTTGGAACAAATAAAACATCTGGTTCGGAACTTTTGAACACAAAACTGACTCGGAACTTTTGGCAAAAATTTGGTTCGGAACTTTCTAATAAAAATCTGGTTCGGAACTTTTGGCAAGAACTGGTTCGGAACTTTTGGCAAGAACTGGTTCGGAACTTTTGGCAAGAACTGGTTCGGAACTTTTGGCAAGAACTGGTTCGGAACTTTCAGTAATAAACTGACTCGGAATTTAAACAAATAACTGGTTCGGATCTTTAAAAAGAAAAGCACTCATTCGAGACTTTTAAAATACACACCCATTCGGAACTTTTTCAAATGGACTGATTCGGAACTTGGTAAAATGATGCACACGAAGAACAGTAAGCATACAACAAACAGGGTACACGATTTTACCAACAATCAACCAAGTTTTTAACCAAAACTTAAACAAAACTAACCACGAATCATCTACTAACCATAAACATCAAATCCCATCAATAAAAACATAAAACCCAATAACTTTTGAAGATCAAATCAACCAAATAAGAACTTTAAGCTTTAAAACAAAAAGATGAAGATGAACAAGATTAATGGAAGGATTAAATTGATAGATTAATGTAAAGTAAACAAACGGAAAGATTAAACACTTACAAATTCAAAGATTCAACAAGAAAAGAAAAATCACCAACACCTTAATGGTGTTGGTTTCCTACGAAAGAAAAGGAAATGACTGGGAATGAAAAACTTGTCAAAAAGTGTGAAGGGGTGGTCTTTATATAGTCCTTGTCTTTGGTTGGTGAGTGGGCTTTCTCCCGTTCTTCTTGTCTTCTCGTCTTTTCAGAAAAGTTGACGTTTTCGATTCTGATTCGGGATTTGTCGTCGATTAAATTCAACTCGTCTTTTAATTTCTTCGTTTAATAGACTTGAGTTTCTTCGACATATGTAAATCTTCCATCTTTGGTCCTTTTCTTTGATAAATCTTCAAATAGGCCCATTGACTCCAAATCTTTTGAATTTCTTGGACAATAGACTTCGTCTTGAGTCTTTTTCTTCGATAAAACTCGTGCAATCCCATGTTTTCTCCAATATCCACCCGGTTGGCTCTGAAAACACAATAAACACAAAAACCACGCATAATTCCAAACAAATGATATTAAATACGCGTTTTGGTCTTGTTCTAGTAAGAAATAAGTGGTAAAAGGATGGGTGTTTTCACACCTATCAAATCCCCTACACTTAACTATTGCCATGCCCTCATGCAATGCTTAGTGATAAAGCAATTTTACACTTTTCTCATAATCAATCAACATTGGCCTTATTAACATACTACTAAACAAAAATTAAAGTCCTAAGACAAATTAAAACTTTAAAGGAAACAAAAGGATAGAAAACCATTTTCACTTGAAAATAGCTACATGGAAATAACTTGCAAAGAGATCAAGGACATACATTAGGGATTTGGTGCTGCGAAGATTTATCACCCTCAAGTTTCACGTTCCCCAAACTAAGCTTAAAAACGAGATCATTGTTATTATAAGTTAGCAAATCAAACACTTACACACATGGCTTAATTATATGCTTAAACCCCCTTATTCCTAGTTGTATCTCTTATATTTTATTTGTGTCTTAGAATGATCATGAAGATGCATTTTTGGACTTATTGCAATAGTTTATTTAGGCTGAAAGCAAAGTAGGACGATTTGATCAATAGTTAGCTAAAGGACAAAATCTCTTAAAACTACTTCTCGGAATATCAAAAAGTTCATATATTGGCATAACTCGCTTCACGATTTGAGATCTTTCTCGGGCCGATATTTGGCATGTACTTCATATTTCATATCTTGAGAGACGTGCTTGAGATAATGGTCTTCTCTTCGTTAATCGAGTTTCTTCACTTGGAGACTTTTGAGGGGTACTCCAACTTTGTTGACCACGACTTCATGATTATTTCTTCAATCGCTAATTGGGATTTTGAGATACAATGATCCGCCTCCTTTTCGGACTTGGATCTATTTATCCTCATACCTTTTTAGGGTCTTTTCGGATAGACTTCTCCATGATCTTTACGGGAGTTGATTGCTTTTCGTCGTGAGTCTTGATCCTTCATATTGATTTTGGGAATAATGCTTTTCACATCACCTTGGATCTTTAGCAATAAGATTGAATCCTCATGCCTTGTTAGGGCCTTTTCGGACTCGCCAATCTTCGCGCCCCGCTTCATAAGTTATGCCTTGGCTATGAACTCTTATCATTACCAAGCAACTTTTAAACGATCTTGGGCTAGAAGCTAAGTAACTTTTCAAATCGTACGACCTTACTTATTGCAGATAAATTATTAGTAAGTGATGGGAGAATAGGCAAATAATTACACCAAGTGAGCTTGTGCAAGAATACCGACTTATAATTGACTCTATCATTTCTCGTCCTCCACAATTTAAAATCTCAAGTAATGAGACTCGTGGATGCTTAGCCTAATAAACCAGTTAAGGTCTACATGGGTAAGGATACTAGCTAGAATAAACTTGGATAAGTCTATTCGGGTTGAGTCAAAATAATCGTGACGGGCCTAATATGTCAAAGACTTCTAAACTAGATACACCACTTTATTAATATTTTTGACTTTATTGCGGGATATATACATATGAAAGCAATGATAAAAATTTAAAAATTACGACTACATGGCCAAAGTTAATTAAAAATTTGAAAAATGCTGAAAAAGATGATTTTCTGGTTAAATGAAGGCATTTCCATGGAAAAGTCCACTTAAAACTTCGATAGAAGTCCCCCCCTACACTTAAGATAAACATTGTCCTCAATGTTTAAGCATGTGGGAAAAGTCTCCCCTACACTTATGACATTGTGCACGTTGGTTAAATCAAGCTAAGGAAGAGACGACTAAAGTGATCAATTTCAAATGTGAGTATGAAGAAAACTGAATCACGATAGTTGAGAGATAGAACCGGATTTCGGATAACACGGGAGCACGGTTCTTCAAAGGTTCCAAAAGTGCACTTATCCCTGTAATCACATCACCACACAAACACAAGCAACCTATAGAGGTCCCCCTACACTTAGGAGGTTAAACAGAAAAGGATAGATACTCGGGCTGCCTCCCGAGGAGCGCTTGTTTTTGATAACCCAGTCACGAGCCTAACTCAACCCAAAATTAGTTCATGGGGAACGTGGTGAGGGATGGAATCATCTCATGAGAGATGTCCTCACCAAAGTACAACTTCACTCGTTGGCCATTCACCTTAAAATTAGGTCCATTAGGTTGAGCGAGCTCGAGAGTACCATATGGGAAAATTTGGGCAATGGTGAATGGGCCGGACCAACGAGATCTTAGCTTGCCCGAAAAGATTTTCAACCAAGAGTTAAAGAGTAAAACTTTGTCTCCAACTTGGAACTCTCGGTTTTTAATCTTAGAGTCGTGAATGAGCTTAGTCTTTTCCTTATAGATCAAAGAATTTTCATAAGCCTCATTCCGGAGTTCATTCAGCTCATTGAATTGGATCTTGCGTAGGTCACCGGCTTTGTTGATGTCGAAATTAGCCCACTTCAAGGCCCAGTAAGCGTTGTGCTCCAACTCAATGGGGAGGTGGCATGCTTTCCCGTACACGAGACGATATGGTGTACAATCAATCGGAGTCTTGTAAGCGGTACGAAAAGCCCACAGAGCATTATCAAGTTTATCGGCCCATGAGGCACGATGCTCTCCCACGGTTCTTTCTAGAATTCGCTTTAATCCTCGGTTAGAGATTTCAGCCTTGCCATTAGTTTGTGTGTGGTAGGCGGTGGAAAGACGATGATTTACACCATACTTAGCCATGACTCTTGCAAATTGGTCATTGCAAAAATGAGTCCCGCGATCACTAATAATGGCACGAGGCACACCGAATCTAGCGAATAGCGACTTCAAAAAGTTACAAACCACCCTTGCGTCATTAGTAGGTAAAGCTTTGGCTTCAACCCATTTGGAGACGTAGTCAACGGTTACAAGGATGTATTTGTTTCCTTTAGAGGAAAGGAATGGCCCCATAAAGTCGATACCCCAAACATCAAAGATTTCACATTCTTGAATGAAATTCTGAGGCATCTCGTCTTTATGTGTGATCTTGCCTTGTTTATGGCAAGCATCACAATGTTTAACCATCTCGTGAGCATCACGATAAATGGTGGGCCAGTAGAATCCCGAGTCAAACACTTTTTTGGCGGTGTAGTTGGGACCAAAGTGACCACCGGTGGATCCTTTGTGGCAAGCTTCGAGAACGTCTAAAGCTGCCGGTCCATCAACACATCGGCGATTAACTAAATCAGCGCATTGTTTGAAGAGATACGGGTCATCCCAAAAGTAAGTCTTAATGTCTTTGAAGAACTTTTTCTTTTGCTGGGATGTTAACCCATCAATGAGAATTCCACCCGCCAAGTAGTTTGCAATGTCCGCAAACCACGGGGTTTCATCCAGATTCGAATTCATAGACATTAAGGTCTCTAGGGGAAAAGAGTCATTGATCTCTTTGTTCGGATGTTCCCCTTGATAAGGATCCTCAAGTCTGCTGAGATGATCCGCGGCTAGGTTTTCAGCTCCCTTCTTATCACGAATTTCGATTTTAAATTCTTGAAGTAGCAAAACCCAGCGAAGAAGTCTTGGTTTGGAATCTTGTTTAGTTAACAAGTACTTCAAAGCGGAATGATCGGTATAAACGATTGTGGTAGAAAGGACAAGATAGGGGCGAAATTTTTCAAAAGCATAGACAACATCTAAAAGCTCTTTTTCGGTTGTCGTGTAATGCAATTGAGCCCCCGTCATTGTCTTGCTAGCGTAATGGATCGGTTGTAAGTGTTTGTTCACTCTTTGGCCCAAAAACGCTCCAATAGCATAGCCGCTAGCATCGCACATCAACTCAAAGAGAAGCTCCCAATTAGGGGTAACCAAGACCGGTTCCTGAGTTAGCTTATCCTTAAGAAGGTTGAATGCTTCAATACACTCGTTGGAAAAGATAAAAGGAGTATCTTTTTCCCAGAGGTGGGTCATCGGGCGAGCGATTTTAAAAAAATCTTTGATGAATCGACGGTAGAAGCCCGCATGACCAAGGAAACTTCTCACACCCTTCACGGTTGAAGGTGGAGGCAGTTTAGCGATAACATCGACTTTAGCACGGTCCACTTCAAGACCGACTTTAGAAATTTTGTGTCCTAGCACGATGCCCTCTTTTACCATGAAATGACATTTTCCCAATTAAGAACAAGGCGAGTGTCTTCAAACCGCTGAAGCATACGTTCTAAATTGGCAAGGCAAGCAGAGAAAGAATCGCCATAAACCGAGAAATCATCCATGAATACTTCCATAGTTTCTTCAACCATGTCATGGAAGATAGACATTATACACCTTTGGAACGTCCCAGGAGCATTGCATAAACCGAATGGCATTCGTTTGTAAGAAAATGTTCCGTAGGGACAAGTGAATGTGGTCTTTTCTTGGTCTTTGGGATCGATGGGAATTTGAAAATACCCGGAGAAACCGTCTAAGAAGCAGTAATAGTCATTACCAGCTAGGCGCTCGAGCATTTGATCCATGAAAGGAAGAGGAAAGTGATCTTTTCTCATGGCATCATTGAGTTTGCGATAGTCGATACAAACTCTCCACCCAGTAACGAGACGAGTGGGAATCAACTCGTTGTGTTCATTGGGAACAACGGTTATTCCGCCCTTCTTGGGCACACAATGGACGGGACTTACCCAAGGCAAATCCGAGATATGGTAAATCAAGTCGGCATCAAGAAGTTTGATAACCTCTTGTTTGATGACGTCGTGAATGCGAGGATTAACCCTTCTTTGGCTCTGGATTGCGGATTTAAAGTCATCTTCCATGAGAATCTTGTGAGTACAGAAGTTTGGATCAATTCCGCGGATATCGGAAATTTTCCAAGCAATTGCCTTCTTATGATCTTTAAGCACGGCGATGAGGCGAGATTTCTCTTCTTCTTTCAAGTCCTTCGCGATAATGACGGGCGACTTCTTCTTTTCCTCAAGAAACACGTACTCGAGATGGGGCGGCAACTCCTTAAGTTCTAAATCCTGAGGATTTTCGATGGGAGGCGTATTCAAATTCGGTTCATCAATAGCAATAGCGTTGGGAGATGGTGGAGAAATATGGTCCTCTTTGAGAAGGTTCTCAATGAGACGAATGTCTTCATCCCAATCGGTGGGAGAATCGTCATGTTCTAAGTTCACATCTCCCATGGTGGCTTCAAGATCTTTTCAAAGGAAATCACTTTCTCCAAATAGAGATAGTGATGAATCAATAGAGGAAACAGTCTCAACAATGAGAAGAGAGGTAGGAATACTTTTACAAGCATCTTTGAAGTGTTCTTCACAAGCCTCATCAAGAACGTCGATACAATTAACACTCTCGTATGAATAAGGCTGTTTAGAAAGCTTTCCCATGTTGAAGACAATTTTATCGTCACCCACTCGCATGATAAGCTCACCCGCTTCAACATCGATGAGAGTACGACCGGTCCTCAAGAATGGACGACCAACGATCAATGGCACACGAGGGTCCATGTCGTAGTCAACGACAACGAAATCGGCAGGAAAAGTGAATTTGTCGACTCCTACAAAGACATCTTCGGCTATCCCCACTGGATAAGCAACCATACGGTTAGCTAATTCCAAAGTCATTTTGGTGGGGACTAGCTCAGGGAGAGATAATTGCTTCCAAACACTTAAAGGCATTAAGTTAATACTGGCACCTAGATCGGCTAGGGCCATGCAATTCTCTACTCCCGGGAAGTTGCAAGGGATTAAGAAGCGACCCGGATCACCAAGCTTGGTTGGCAATTTCCTAAAGAGCACTGTAGAGCAATTCTCATTAAGTTGGGTGTTAGCGATATCAAGAAGCTTCTCCTTGTCGCTAAGAAGATCTTTGAACATTTTGGCATATTTGGGCATGTGAGCGAGAGCCTCAGCGAAGGAGATGTTGAAATTCAATTGTTTAAACATTTTGAGAAAGTTCAAAACTTGAATATCATCCTTGCTTTTGAGCTTCTCTTTCCTCAACCTTGATGGGTAAGGTATATCGGAAGAAGAGGAAGGCTTTGGAATAATAGGATCACTCACATCCTTGGGTGGAGGATGGGTAGAAGTAAGAGGTGGAGGAATTGGGGAAGTAGAAGGATGAGGAATAGGAGCAGGTGACTCGTTTTCCTTAGTCACAATCACCGGTGGAGGTATAGGAAGCTCGGGTTCCTTGGTACCTTCGCCACTGCGAGTGGTGATTGCTTTCATCTCCCCTCTTGGATTTGCAACGGTGTTACTCGGAAGAGTACCCGAAGAAGAGGGTTGATTACCTTGGAAGAAACTAGCCATCATGTTCCTTAAGTCATTCGTTTGACTTGCCAAAGTGTTTCTCATATCAGCTCGAAGATCGTTCCCTTGTTTCACCATATCTGCTTTCAAGTTGAGAACTTCCCGCTGGAGATTGTCCACGATAACATCATTAGTCCTCATGTAGGTTCCAATATCTTGGTGTAATGCGGTGGGTTGGTTGGGAGGAGCATTGTAGGTGGGTGGTTGATAAGCAGGTTGTTGGTAAACTTGGTTGTTTCTTTGAGGTGGATATGGTTGTTTGTGAGGTGGTTGGTATGGTGCACGAGGTTGTTGTTGAGGAGGGCGATTGAGGTTTTGTTGTTGGTTAGGGTTGTTAGGAGGAAAACCGGGCGGTGAGAGAAAGTTGTTTGAGCGGTATCTAAGCAAGTTGCGGTCTCCTTGAGGACGAGCTTGATAAGCGGGCGGAGGATAGGTATCGTATGCTGCAATAACATTCTTAGAAGGATAGTCTTGGGTGGCGGTACAAGTGGTGTAAGAGTGAGGACCCCCACATATTTCACATGGTTGGCTAACAGCATTGACTTGAGCGTCTTGAGCGTTTTTAGCGTTGATGCTGGTGGTATTGTTAGCGGTGTGGGTAACAAGCGATTCAAGAAGCGTAGTAATTTTGTCAAGTCGCTTGTCGTTGTCACTAGTACTAGCACTAGCGGCATTGGTCCGAACACTCTTGGTTTGCACACGAGACTTATTCTTAATGATATCCCAAGCGGCATTAGAAGTCTTAAACAAAATATTACCCCCCGAGGCACTATTTAGTGAATCTTGGTCATTCATGCTTAAACCATTGTAAAAAGTATTAATTTGGTGCACTTTGGTAAAACCATGTTGTGGGCACTTTCTTAAAAGATCTTTAAAACGGTCCCAAGATTCACTAAAAGATTCATCGTACTTTTGTTCAAAATTGATAATTTCATTCCGCAAAGCGGTAGTACGAGAGGGTGGGAAAAAGTAATTTATGATTTTGGTCTCCAAATCCGTCCACGTCAGAATACTTTGTGGCGGTTCCTTTGCAAGCCAATGCCGGGCTTGTCCCTCTAAGGAGAAACGAAAAAGTTGTAAACGGATTACCTCTTGTGGAACACCATTGAATTTGACCGTATTCGTGAGTTGCAGGAACCTTTTGATGTGGTCATGTGGATCATCAATGGTACGCCCCAAGAATGGTTGAGCTGAGACCATCTGAATAAAGCCGGATTTGAGCTCAAAGTTGTTGGCTGCAATCGCAGGTATGACAATTGGATCATTTTTGCCCTCCACATGTGCTTGTAATAGTTCAATCATAGGGCGATTGTCCGGTAAAGGTTCATTGTTGTTGTTATTGTTGTTTAGAGGTGGATTGTTGTTGTTGTTGTTATTATTGTTGTTTTGAGGTGTGTTATTGTTGTTTTTGTGTACACCGGCCATGTCTAAGTCTTCGAGAGGCTCGGGCTCTTGATAAGACGTTGATCGTGTACGCATGCACCTCCAAAAGAACTAACAAAGCAAGCATGAAATATTTTTGGTTTTTTTTTTGGTTTTTCAATTTTTAGGATTTTTGAAAATTTTATATTTTTTAGGGTTTTTTTTTTAAATTTTTTATGAAAAAGTAACGTTCCCGGTGAACGGATCCCAAAATCCAAGTTCTCACAAAAACTGTTAATCTTAACGAGAATAGCCGGCAGCGGCACCATTTGATATAGGAGCTTTTCGATGGGGTTCAGATAAGTTCTCGGAATCTTCTCGAATTGATCAAAGCTCAAAGTGGAATGATTGTTCTTGGTGACAAATAGGGGGTTTGATTTTCTAATCTACTATTAAATGCGTAAAATGACAAAAACTTAAACCCAAACAGTTAATAAGATAAAGCTTGAATTAAAAATTAAACAATAAAACAGTAAACAGTAAATTACCAGTTAACACTTATTCGGAATATTTATGACAAAAACTGCTCATTAGGAAGAATTAATTGATTCGAAATATAGCTGATTCGGAACAAACTGATTTGGAACAAATAAAACATCTGGTTCGGAACTTTTGAACACAAAACTGACTCGGAACTTTTGGCAAAAATCTGGTTCGGAACTTTCTAATAAAAATCTGGTTCGGAACTTTTGGCAAGAACTGGTTCGGAACTTTTGGCAAGAACTGGTTCGGAACTTTTGGCAAGAACTGGTTCGGAACTTTTGGCAAGAACTGGTTCGGAACTTTCAGTAATAAACTGACTCGGAATTTAAACAAATAACTGGTTCGGATCTTTAAAAAGAAAAGCACTCAATCGGGACTTTTAAAATACACACCCATTCGGAACTTTTTCAAATGGACTGATTCGGAACTTGGTAAAATGATGCAGACGAAGAACAGTAAGCAGACAACAAACAAGGTACACGCTTTTACCAACAATCAACCATGTCTTTAACCAAAACTTAAACAAAACTAACCATGAATCATCTACTAACCATAAACATCAAATCCCATTAATAAAAACATAAAACCCAATAACTTTTGAAGATCAAATCAACCAAATAAGAACATTAAGCTTTAAAATAAAAAGATGAAGATGAACAAGATTAATGGAAGGATTAAATTGATAGATTAATGTAAAGTAAACAAAAGGAAAGATTAAACACTTACAAATTCAAAGATTCAACAAGAAAAGAAAAATCACCAACACCTTAATGGTGTTGGCTTCCTACGAAAGAAAATGAAATGACTGGGAATGAAAAACTTGTCAAAAAGTGTGAAGGGGTGGTCTTTATATAGTCCTTGTCTTTGGTTGGTGAGTGGGCTTTCTCCCGTTCTTCTTGTCTTCTCGTCTTTTCAGAAAAGTTGACATTTTCGATTCTGATTCGGGATTTGTCGTCGATTAAATTCAACTCGTCTTTTAATTTCTTCGTTTAATAGACTTGAGTTTCTTCGACATATGTAAATCTTCCATCTTTGGTCCTTTTCTTAGATAAATCTTCAAATAGGCCCATTGACTCCAAATCTTTTACATTTCTTGGACAATAGACTTTGTCTTGAGTCTTTTTCTTCGATAAAACTCGTGCAATCCAATGTTTTCTCCAATATCCATCCAGTTGGCTCTGAAAACACAATAAACACAAAAACCACGCATAATTCCAAACAAATGATATTAAATACGCGTTTTGGTCTTGTTTTAGTAAGAAATAAGTGGTAAAAGGATGGGTGTTTTCACACCTATCAATCCATCTCTTCAACATCAGCATCATCCATTTGGAACAAGTCATTGAGTGTTAATCTTGGCCTGTTGTTTTGTCCAGCAAAGAAAGAGAAGGCATCATTGTCACTAAACAATGCTGAAGACCTTCCATGTGGATTTTGAGAGACTATAGGGTTGCCTTCAATACTTTGTGGGTAAGTACTGCTTGTAAGTCCTCCAACGGTATTTGTGAAGTATGTACCGCTGCTAGATCCACTAGCGGTATTTTGAAAGTAAGTACCGCTGTTCCCATCTGATACAAAATCTAAGTTAGACTTTGAAGTAGTTGCTGTCTTTACTTCAGTGCCTTTCACATCCATCTCGTATGCTCTAAGATTGTTGTAGAGATGATCAAAAGGAATTGTTTCCAAATCATCTCTTGTGATGAAGTGTATGACCATTGCTTTCCACTCTGGTGGAACACTTCTTAAGAATTTTAAATTAGCTTTTTCATTAGGAATTACTTGTCCATAAACTGCTAACTGAATAAGCAACTTGCTGAACCTTCCATATCCACCATGTATGCCCTCTATACTAGTAATTGAGAAGTTATCAAATTCTTGCTTAAGAACAATCTTCTTAATCTTCTTAGATTTGTCATTGCCCCCAAATCTAAGTTTTATAGCATCCCACATAGCTTTAGCATCCTTATAATGATGAAAGCTTGGTAGAATGTCTTCAGAAAGAGCCATAGCCAAAGCAGTTCTGGCTTTTCTCTCTCTGATCTCTGCTTGTATCTCATCAGCAGTTACAGCAGGTAGAACATAGCATGTATTGTCTGGCAACCAGTGTAGCTTCTTTGGTGTATTCCTATTCTTGATAACTTGCCACACAGTGTGATCTGTGTGATTCAAGTAATGTTCCATCTGCATGGCCCATGTCTCATAATTGTCACCTTTAACAGCAGACAGAGTATGAGAAGGTGTTGGTGTAGAGGTAGCTACATCATTCACGACTTGAACACCTTGTACTGGTGTAGGATGCACAACTTGTGGTTGTCCTTGTGGTATAGGATCAGGATTCTGAACATCATTCAAGTGAGCATCATCATCTTCTGGTTGAGACATTGAGTTTTGGGATGTGTGGAGTGTTTGGGGTTGTGTTCTTTATTTTCAGAGTTTCTCAACAAGGTCGGATACCACTTGTTGATCCCTTTGGTTGGATCTATATTCTATTAAGAATTAGTATAGTAGTTAGTAATCAAACTAAAACACTTTGAGCACTCTTACTAACACTAAATAAGTTATGCGGAATCTAACTTATAAAGAACAAAAGAACAAAATTACTTTTAACTATTCGATTCTCTTATTAATCGACTTGAATGAGGTACATGAAAGACATTGTACCTATGTTCCTTTTATAGAGTAAGGAACCCTAGAAACCTTAGAATATTCTATAAAGATAACTATATCACAGACGATATATTATCAATATGCTAACTATTTAGGTATATCACATAAGATATACTCTAACTATAACTATGAAATATCTTATACAAAGATATATTCGTCCTAATCATTATAGTAGTACTTACTTTATAAGTAGCAGTACTTAATATGTACCGCGTTAACATTAACGGTACTTACATAACACTAACAGTACTTGAAATACACTAACGGTACTTGACACTTAACAAATAATTCCCATAATGATGGTCTTAGGCTAGTCCAAGAGTTTAAGTATACTCCTAGTTCACTTACACACATATTGTGGCTAAATACTTACTTATAGTATATTTCCAAATTGTCTTGAGTATGGTACACACAATGCTAGTAATAACTTCATTACTTGTTTTTCCTAGTTGTATGCTCATGGTTCTAAGTTATGAAGTTATTTTCAACAACTATGAAAGTAAAAGTATAATTACTTGATGGACAAGTTCATACACAACTTATAGAAGTATAGTACATGAGTATGTGTTCTAAGATTAATGGGTGAAATTTCATTACATAAAATCATGGTAAAATCATGGATTTTACAGCACCACCCCGTTATTTTAGCTTTGTCCTCAAAGCTAATAAAAACTTAGTTATCTCTTAAGTGAAAGATGTTCTAAGTATGATTCATTTCAGACTCTCTCTCTCAGGTACGGATGGCAGCATGAACACGAAGTGGTCTATACCTAAGTTACTCTTATACTTCTGATTTGGCATTAATGGAAGCTTCTGTCATTACAGGTGAACAGAAGAGAATGTGAAAAGATTTTTATTCGGGTTGCACTATCCATCCGATTGAGCAGTAAAGGAGACTGCTGCTATGGATGAATAGGAAAGGAATGCAAAGAGATCTTTATCCGAATCGCACTATACATCCGATTGAGTAGTAAAGGAGACTGCTGTTGTGGATGGATAGGAAAGGAATGCAAAGAGATCTTTATCCTGATCACACTATACATCCGATTCAGCAGTAAAGGAAACTGCTGCTGTGGATGGATAGGAAAGGAATGCAAAGAGATCTTTATCCGAATCGTGCTATACATCCGATTGAGAAGTAAAGGAGACTGCTGTTATGGATGGATAGGAAAGGAATGCAAATAGATCTTTATCCTGATCGCACTATACATCCGATTGAGCAGTAAAGTAGATTGCTACTATGGATGGATAGGTGTGAGTTTCCCAACGGGGGTCGCAGCCATACCCTTCCAGGATCTGGGAGAGGACCAATGGCGTTGCGGATTTAGTTAGGAGGTCAAATCCATTTCAAATGGTTTCTTATACGAGGAGGATACGCCATCATGTTTTATACGCTGGGGAAGTTGGGGATGTACTATATATACATCCTTTTCACGGGTGAGATACAGGTTATATCTCCACACCCGAGGATGAAAAATTAGGGGTTGAAGGTAAAACAAAACATTTTAACTTTAACCCCTCCTATATCAATAGATTTAAGAAAAGACTTACGATTATACCCCATGCTTGTGGGACACAAACATTAGTTAATAGTACTAAAGTTTCTACCCAACAGAGAGGTTAAGATTGTTGTTGATGGCGATTGTGTAAGAATTTTTCAAAGAATCTGCTTCATTTGCCGCGGGGTTGAGCGAGAGGGGCGCAGAAAAGAAGTACCTCAAATGGTGAAATAAAAGAAGATACCAAGAATAAAGAAGTGCGCGCCTTGCAGGGTGTCATAACAAGGGTCATGCATTCACTATTACTGGTTCAAAATTCGTGCAAATTCTGACTTCTAAAAAGAGGAAATCACATCTCCCAAAGTCTAGTGGGTGATGGTATTGTCGAACTAATTGGACCCGAAGAGGAAAAAGGAATGTCCAAAAACATGGGACATTCCACATCTCTTTACGACGGATGTCGGACATAGACCTACAAAGTACACCCATTGTTAGTTGGATGTGCCTTTCAGGTTTAGGGTTGCCTGAGTTGCGGATATAACCCTACAAAATACAACCATTATGAGTTGGATGTGTCTTTTAGGTTTAGGGTTGCTTAGGTGGCGGATATAACCCTACAAAATACACTCATTGTGAGTTGGATATGTCTTTCAGGTTTAGGCAGGGGAGAAACAGGTTTGGGAAATGGAGTATTCCCGGACCAAGTACTCTCTGGTTTGTTGGTGCTAGAGATGACACTAAATATAGTGTTAACTATATCAGGGCTATAGCTCCCAGTATAATAAAGGTTTCATCTCTCCAAGGTACACGAACCAATTTTGGGGTCGTATAGGATAATTGTATGATATTTGCCAGTCAATTCATGCTAATGACGACATCAAAGCTATCAAGACTTTCTAGGATCCGATTGATGTAAAACGGGTGATTGGGAAGTTTTAAGAAACAACCTCGAATGACGGTGTTTAACCATCATAAATTTTTCGTCGACTGTTCCACAATATAATTGGAGTCTAGAACTAACGGAGGGATTTCTAATTCCTCACTAAATTTAGCAATTGTAATGCTTTGGTCTACTCATGTATCAAACAAGATAGATGCATATCATTGGTTTAGTAAGAACGTACCAGGTATGATGTTGGAGCCTGGATTAGCTTGGGCATTGCCGGCCATGTACACTTGTGAAGGAGTTCCCTTGTTGTCCTTCTTCTGGTTGGCCAACTTGGGACAATCGGGTCTCACATGCCCAGGGGTTTCACACTCGTAACATACCACAACTTTCTTTGGTGCACTACTACTTCCACCCGCGGGGTTTCGGTTTCTCTGTTGCCCACTTCCACTTCCACGTACGTTGGACTTGCCCTTGTTTCTGTTCCTGGGATTGGTATTGGGTCGACCTAGGGTAGCAACATTGGTTTGACAATGGCGAGCAAAATGGACTTATTGGCCACACTTGTAGCATCCTTGGCATTGTCCTCCAGCAACATGATGGTAGTTTCACTTTGAACACTTAGGCTTGGTCCCTGAGTAGTTCTTGGTGCGGGTTGTGGGAGTAGTGTCATCCGCTTGCCCAACGTTTTGCTTTTTGGAAGACTGCTGGTGCTGGCTACGAGTGCTTTCATCAGATTTTATCTTGTTGTCTGTTTTCTCTCGGACAGATTGCGGGCTCGCTTGTTGATCAGCTCAGTCGCAAATTCCATAGCACCTTCAACGGTTGTGGGTCGTGAAGCTAGCACAATGTCATGAATGTTGTCAGGGAGTCCGCTGACATACTTTTCAATATTGTCACTCCTTAGAGGAAACATTCTGGTGCACATCAAGCTTAACTCTTGAAATCTTTGGTTGTACCAAAGGATATCATTGTTCTTACACTTGAGATCCCACAGCTCGACTTCCAACTTCTTCATTTCTCCTCTAGGACAATACTTCTCGGTCATTCTCTCCTTGAGGTTGGCCCAAGTGAGAGTATAAGCATTGTCATGTCCAAGGATGGCGACCACAGAGTTCCACCAGGTAAGGGCGCTCTCGAGTAGGGTGCACATAGCAAACTTAACTCTATTCACGTCAGCACAATCGCTGATGCGGAAAACTGTCTCTAGTCTTTCAAACCACTGCATCAGTTCAACAAACCTTCTTTTCCTTGGTAGTATGAGGGTTTGCATTTTAAGAAGTCGGGGTAAGAGCAACCCCTATTGTTGTTGTTTCTGCGTGCATCAAAGTTTGGATCATTGTTTGCATTTGGGTCAGCTCCTCTGGCTGCCATGGCTGCTGTGATGCCTTCACTTATCATTTCCCGCAGTTGTGTGGCAGTGACATTTTGAGTAGCTTCTAGGGATTCAGCATTATCGGCATTGGAAGTGGTTGCATTATTGGGATTTGATCTCGTAATCACCATTTGTCTATAGTCATATACAAAATGAGATTATTAGTTCAAGCTTTAGCACAGTTTTTATATTATTTGCACGGGAAAAATTCATGCACTGATTTCAAAATAAATTTGGATAACCTGTCAAGATCTCATATTATAACACATTGCACAACAAATATAATAAAGAAAGTGATTACATGTTATTTCCATGAGAAATTTAACATTCATCTAGCATGACACAATCTAAGTCATAGGCTGGTCGGGCCTAGTCCAAGGTAATGATACACACAGTCTTTAAAACATCATATCCCAAAATTAAATGTCCAAAAGAAAAGGAAAGATAAGGTACGGGATTAAATCACCAAAAGCTGAAAAAGAGATAAAAGTACAAAGGCCCTATGTCATGATAGCCGGGATGCAACCCGTAAGCTTATCATGACGTACAAGAAGTCTAGTACGTCTATACTAATCCTGCCTGGATGGTCCACTAGATGATGCCGGGGCTGAGGGTGCTGATGGAGCTGGTGGGGCTGCTGAATTCCTCTTAGTGTTCCATAAAGTCCGAACTGTCGTTCGGGTCTTCTTGAGCGTACGGAGTGCAGATAGTAGCTAGATCCGGAGTCTATCGACGACCCCTCGGAGATAAGCCATCTCCCAAGTAACCTCATCATGTTGGACAGTGGCGAGATCAAAGAAAATGGATAATGATTGCTCCTGAGCGGAAAGAGCAGCATGGGTCTTATGCTGCAGACCCTCCATGACCTGAATGCGCTGGTGGAGGTGGTAGTTCTCATCCAATAGCCACTTTAGTGTCTCGTCCGTCCTAGCCTGGATGCCCTTAGCGGTCTGGGAGTCTCCCGTCATAGTGTGAAAAAGAGTGTCGATACGATCATAGATGACGACATGGCTTTGTTGACTGACTGTCAACTGGCTGCGGAGGTCAGATATCTCCCGCTCATGGCGTGCAGCCAGTGCAGAGATCTGCGCCTGGACGAAATCAACACGTCCTGCCCCGGAGCCTTCCCTGGTCTCATAAGTGGAGACGGGTACGGGCCCGTAAAAATAGCCTGATGATGAGGATGGAGGCATGGAAAATGGTATGCTAGGTAGAACCCGATCCTCCTCCATAGAGGTTAGGGCCAGTGTGGCTGATGCTGAGATAGAAAAAGGGTCCTCTAGGAGTACATCTTCGATGGCTGGGTCATCCTCTGATTCCGAGGCTGACAACCATCCACACTGCGTCGATCGTGGAGATGAACAAACAACTAGAGTAGGAGCTACTACGGGTAGAAGAGTCGAGGATGCAGTAGGCGGAGTCATGATGCTCTGAAATAGTATTATTTTATGTTTGAAGTGAGTATAAGCTTACAAAGAAAGAACAATATTATTTTAGATTACATGTTTTATGAAATATATCCCTTTTAAACAATTATTATAATGTTTTAAGGTTGCATATATTAATACTTATATATATATATATATATATATATATATATATATATATATATATATATATATATATATATATATATATATATATATATATATATATATATATATATATATATATATATATATATATATATATATATATATATATATATATATATATATATATATATATATATATATATATATATATATATATAGAGTGGAGTTATTCTAAAACATATCTTATAATAAAATAAATGAGGTGAAATCTCACCCCTTGGATCAAAATCACCTAATTTGATAAAAAAAATGGTGTCTTTTTTGTAAACTCTCAAACTTTAAGGGTAACTGTAGAAAACAATTAAAATTAAAACGTCCAAATTAGCCCGATCAAAAAACACACAGTTCACATACTAAAAAAGATCAAAAAACACACAGTACACTCTAAATCCTCTCGAATCCACCAAATCAAACCTACTGAATCCTCTCGAATCAAATAATTAAACAGCGCATACTCTGGTAATTTTTTTTTTACTTTTTTGATTAATTTTTGAATGATTTGTGTTAGAATGTGTAAAAAATGATCTATGATGCTCTAGAATGCGATAGGATATCAAACATATATAAGGTTTTGTGTAAGTGTGTGTTTATGATTGATGTATAAAATGTGTTTGATATAACGTCTCAATGAGAATTATAAAGTTCTCTTTGATATAGAAGTGATTTGGTAAAATCATAACTGTGATGGAGTAGGAAACACTATGATTGAGTAGAACTAATATTATGATGTAGTAAAAGTAATACTATGCATGCGATTTGGTAAATTAGAACTGTAATAGAGTAGAATTATTTTTAATGTGAATATTCTTGAGTAGGATAAAGTTGTATTTTGAGGTTTTGTCGAAATTAAGTATTTGTATGTAATATATAAGTGATTTGGTAAAATTATAACTGTGATGGAGTTGGATTAACACTATGATTGAGTAGAATTAATATTATGATGGAGTAAAACTAATACTATGCATGTGATTTGGTAAAATTTTAATAATAATAAGCAAATTTTATTCTACTGCATTACAGTTAAATTTTAATGCACTGTAATGCAGTAGGTCACATGCATTGTTCTTTCTACTACATTACTGTTTAATTTTAATGCACTGTAATATATTACGATACTTGTATTTTTATTTCTACTACATTACAGTTTAATTTTAATGCATTGTAATAAAGTAGGTTACGTACATTCTTCATATGCATGATTTAATGCATTAAAACTTTATTTCTACTACATTAAGATTTAAATTCTAATGCATTTAATGCAGTAGGTTACTCGTGTTGTTCATATGCATGATTTACTACATTGCAGCTTTATTTCTACTACATTACAGTTTAATTTTAATGCATTATAATGAAGTAGGTTACGTACATTCTTCATATGCATGATTTAATGCATTAAAACTTTATTTCTACTACATTAAGGTTTAAATTCTAATGCATTTAGTGCAGTAGGTTACTCGTGTTGTTCATATGCATGATTTACTACATCACAACTTTATTTCTACTACATTAGTGTTATTTTATGTTCTTTTACATTAAAGTTATTTGGTGCTGCTATTTTATACTAGTAAATGAATATAGTGCACTAACAAAATAACTGTCTTAAATTATGATATAAATAACAGTGATTTAGTAGAATATAATTGTAATGAAGTAGAAAATATTTGTAATGTATTTGTAGTTTTTTACTACATTATAACTTTATTTCTACAACATTATACTTATACTCTACTACATGTTAGTTTAAATTCTATTGCATCACATAATATATTTTGCTATTTTCATGAAAATGCTTGAACTGTTATTACACAGGTGAAAAGAAAATGAAAAAAACACAAGCGACAAAGGCATATGCATTTACCAAGCTACAAGCAGTAGATTGCATCCTTAAATACCAATTGATACACTCGAATTGAAGGGCGAAATGGTGCACATATGCATTGAACACGTAACAAAGATTCTTGGAAGATACTCGTGGATGGTGGATCATTTATAGACAAAACTTAAATTATATTAGATGTAATACTTTGGAATACGGAACGTAAATATGGTGTATTGAAATTTTAATGATGACAAATTTTGTATAATATTTACTACTTTTGATTACTGTTGATATGTGAATGAACATAGATGCATTAAGTTATCAAGTATGTTGCAATGAAAATAATATTGCATCTGGCGACTACAGCTAATGCATCAAAATATTGTTTTACTTCGTCAGATTGTTACCATACTACTGAATTGCAATATAACTTTACTCCATCAAAATAATACTTTAGTACATCATTGTACTATTTTACCACATCACAATGACTATTTTACTGCAACATAATGTGAATGCTATTGTATCAAAATATAATGTATATTTTAATGCGTTATAATACACCAAACAAATAAGATAATATACAGTATTAATTATTATTCGTAAAACAAAAGGATACCGAGTATATTTAAAATACAATAAGATACTTTTGTATTCATGTTTGGTAACAAATACTATACATCTTAGAACCGAAAACATGGCTTGTAAGTAATAATTTGATATCTATACACTACTTATTTTGAATATAAAACGAATAATGAAACATTGCTTGTAAGCTTTACGGGTACATATTATGTGTCCAAATCTTGTCGCTCTTGTCGGCTCTTCTTGTTGCTTGTTGTTCTTTGATGGTGGCCACTTCAATGAGCATCCTTTTAAATTATGGCTCTTTTTCTACACAGCCACTACACTTCCTCATTTTATTACTTTACTGCATCACTATGTTATTTTCTTGCATTACAATGTAAACTTTACTACATCAAAATGTATATTCTACTCCATCACAATACAATAGACAATCTTACTGCATCACGCTTTTATACCTACTCCATCATAATGAAAAGCTACTTAACTTTAAGACCAGTAACAACCATTTAACTCTGAAAATCATAGTATTTATATCTAAACCTAATACGTGCCAAACATCAGCACAATATTACAAAATACTGTAACAACCATCTAAATTAATTTCAATAATTCATACAATAACAAAATTTGATTAACTTCACTTGATCAATAAGAAATAACATAAATGTTATGTACATTAGTGAATCTATAGAATCATTAATGTGAATTACAAACTAAAACATTATAATGCGGTAAAAAGTTATAAGTATATTACAAATAGTTTCTACTGAATTGTAGTTATGTTTTATTGCATTACCGTATATTCTACAACATTAGTGTATATCATACTGCATTATTTTATACCCAACTGCATTACTATATATTCTACAACATTACCGTATATTCTACAACATTAGTGTTTTACAACAGTACCGTATATTCTACAGCATTACCGTATGTTCTACAACATTACCGTATATTCTACAACATTAGTGTTTTACAACATTAGTGTTTTACAACAGTACCGTATATTCTACAACATTACCGTATATTCTACAACATTAGTGTTTTACAACAGTTATGTTTTATTGCATTATCGTATATTCTACAACATTAGTGTTTTATTGCATTATTTTATTGCATTACCGTATATTCTACAACATTAGTTTATATCATACTGCATTATTTTATTGCAGTACCGTATATTCTA